>PVHY01003030.1:0-114895 GCA_004024945.1 Uropsilus gracilis
AGTGAAACCATTTGGTTTCTGTCCCTTTCTATCTGGCTCGTTTCTGCTAGAATGATTTCTTCTAGGTACATCCAGGTGTCTATAAATTCATCAAATTTGTCATTTTTGATTGATGAGTAATACTCCATTGTGTATATATACCACATCTTTTTCATCCACTCATCTGTTCTGGGGCATTTGGGTTGTTTCCATGTTCTTGTAATTATAAATAGTGCTGCAATAAACATCCGAGCACAGGTGTCCTTTTGTACCAACATTGAGGTCTCCTTTGGGTAGATTCCCAGAAGTGCGACTGCTGGGTCAAATGGTAATTCCATTTTCATGAGTTTGAAGGTCCTCCATACTGCTTTCCATAGTGGCTGGACGAGTTTACATTCCCACCAGCAGTGTAGGAGTGTTTTCTTCATCTATTGATGTGGTCATGTGATTTTGGGTTTTCTCCTTGTTGATGTGATGGCTTATGTTGATTGACTTTTGGATGTTGAACCATCTCTAAGTGGGATAAATCCCACTTAGTCATGGTGAATAATCCTTTTTATGTATTGTTGGATTTGATTTGTCAGGATTTTGTTTAGAATTATGCATCTGAGTTCATTAGGGATATTGATCAATAGTTTTCTTTGTACTATTTTTGTTTGGTTTTGATGTTAGTGTAATGTTTGTTTCATAGAATGTGTTTGGAGATGAGATTTTTTGATATTCAAGGTCTTTTGTTATTTCATATGAATTTTTGTAATTTTTGTTCTATCTCTTTAAAGAATGTCATTGGAATTTTTAAGGAATCTGTAGATTGCTTTTGGTAGATGGCCATTCTGATGATGTTAATTCTTCTGATACTACAAAACCTTAATACTTAAAACAGTATGGTACTGGTACAACAACTGACAATCAGACCAGTGGAACAGAATTGAGAGTCCAGAAATAAAGCCACACATATACAGTCAACTAATCTTTGACAAAGGAGTGAAAAACGTACATTGGAACAAAGATAGCTTCTTCAATAAATGGTGCTGGGAAAAGTGGCCCAAGACATACAAAAAAATGGACCAAGACAACTCCCTCATACCATGTACAAAAATCAATTCAAAATGGATAAAAGACTTAGACTTGAAACCATAACATACATGGTGGAAAACTTGGGCAAAATCCTCCATGAAGTGCAATTCAGAAATCCCTTTCTGGAATCATCTGCAGAAGATGAAAAATTGAGGGAAAACATAAACAGATGGGACTACATCAAACTAAAAAGCTTCTGTACAGCAAAAGAGACAACAGAAAAAACTAAAAGAAGCCCAACCAAATGGGAAAAAAATTTTACCCTCCGCAGGAGTGATAAGGGATTAATAATGCAGATCCACAAGGAACTCACACAACTAAACAAAAGCAAAACAAGAATCCCAATCACAAAATGGAGAGAAGAACTAAAAAGATACTTTTCCAAAGAGGAAATACAAATGGCCAACAGGCACATGAAATATTGCTCAACATCACTAGCAAATAGGGAAATGCAAATCAAAACCACAATGAGATACCACTTTACACCAGTAAGAATGACCCACATCAAAAAAATGGTCAGCAACAACTGCTGGCAGGGATGTGGGGAGAAAGGAACACTACTACACTGCTGGTGGGAACGTAAACTGGTCCAGCCACTATGGAAAGCAGTATGGAGGAACCTCAAACTGATGAAAACAGAATTAACATTTGACCCAGCAGTCGCACTTCTGGGAATCTACCCAAAGACTTCAACGTGGATACAAAAGAACACCTGTGCTCAGATGTTTATTGCAGTGCTATTTATAATTGCAAGGACATGAAACAACCCAAATGCCCCAGAACAGATGAATGGATGAAAAAGATGTGATGTATATACACAATGGAGTATTACTCATCAATTAAAAATGACAAATTTGATGAATTTATGGAAACCTGGATGTGCCTGGAAGAAATCATACTAACAGAAATGAGCCAGATAGAAAGGAACAGAAACCATGTGGTCAACCAAATGAAAATACACAATGGGAGAGTGGGGACTAGCTGGAGCGGTCGGGGAGGGGAGGTAGTGGGTGACCCCCAGGGACTGAAATGATGTGAAATATATATATATATAATAAATTATTAAAAATAAAAAAATATGGCAGTTTTCCTTTCTCAATTTTTTGGAAGAGTTTTAACAATACAGATGTTATTTCATCATTGAATGTTTGATAGAATTAGCTTGTGAAACTGTCTCACCCTGTGCTCTTGTTCACAGGGAGACTTCTGATAACTTTCTATCATGCTGCTTGTGATAGGCCTGTTTAGGTCCTTAGCAAAAGCAAAGCAAAACACTCAGTAAAAAATGGGAGAACTAAATAAACACTTCTCCAAAGAGGAAATACAAATGACCAATAGGCAAATGAAGAAATGCTCAACATCACTAATAATCAAGGAAATGCAAATCAAAACCACAATGATACCATCTTACACCAGTAAGAATGACCTATATCAAAAAAATGGGCACCAACAAGTGCTGGTGTGGGTGTGGAGAGAAAGAAGCACATTCACACTGTTGGTGGGATTGTAAATGGGTCCAGCCACAATGGAAAGCTGTGTGGGGGACCCTGAAACTACTGAAAATGGAACTAACGTTTGATCCAGCAACCCCACTTCTGGGAATCTACTCAAGGGACAAAAAAGCACTACTTCAAAAAGATACCTGCACTTGGATGTTTATCGTAGCACTATTTAAAATAGCCAAGATATACAAACACCCAAATGCCCTAAAACTGTTGAATTATTAAAAAAGATATGGGATATTTACATAGTGGAATATTATTCTTCGACCAAAACTGATAAATATGAAGCATTTGTAATGACATGGATGGATTGAGAGGAAATCATAATAGCAGAATTAAGTCAGAAAGAAAAAAAGACAGAAGCCTTGTGGTCTCACCTATTGATGGGATATAGGAATAATGAACGAAAGGCCAAGAAAATGTCAAAATATGCTAACAACAGAGCTGGGACAAACAGCTAGGAAGAGGAGGAGAGAGGGAGAAATCAGTTAAGGGATTAGCACAAGAAGATCAAAATGAACTTTTACAGGTGATAAGGTTAAGCAAGAACAATTGATAACTTTTTTTTTCTTCAATATGTCCCATATATTAGTGAGACCATTTGACTTCTGTCTTTCTCTTTTTGACTTGTTTCTGCTAGTATGATTCCTTCTAAGTACATCCATGTTGTCAAGGAAAAGACAAAACAGGCTGAGCACCAAACCGAAGCACACAACAATGGACAGAAGGGAAAGGGGGGAGGGAAATTTACATAAAAAAAGAACACTAATTTGAAAGAAAAAAAAATTGATAACTTTTTAAAACAGAAACCAGGCTCAGAAACCAGGAGTTCTTCCAACCATATTTTAAAAGAATTTATATCAATTTTATTTATTATTTAAGAGAAAAAGAATATTTTTCTTATATTACATAATATTCAAAGCATTTTAAGAAACAGTATAGCAATTTTCTACAATGATATTCAGAAGATAGAGGCAGAGGGAGCATTTCCTAATTTATCTTATTACTCTGGCCCTACCATCAAAAACAGACAAAGACATGGCAAGGGTAAAAAACAGACAAAAAAACAAAAACTACAATATTATCTCTAATGAACATAGAGACATAGTATTAGCAAACTGAATCCAAGAATAATAAAGATTATACACCACTACCAAGTGTGATTTATCTGCATAAGCACCATTCAAATTTCAAAAATCAATTAATTTAATAACTATTCAATAATTTGAAAAGGAAAAAAATCACATGATCATAGCACAAATACTATGTGAAAAAATATGACACTCCTCATTATGAAAATAACTCTTTGAAAAGTAAATATATTGGCTGATTTCCTCTTCTACACAAAACCTATGGCTAGCATAATTAGTAGTGAGAATTGTCTTTTCCTACTAAGATCAGATATAAGTCAATAATGTCCCTTTCAACCTCTCCTTTCCAACAGAAATTTTAGCTAATGCAGTAAGATAAAAGAAAAAAGTAAATTAAAGGAAAAAATAAAACTTTTTTTTTCAGCAATTGCATGATTATCTAGAGAATCCAAAAGAATTGACAAAAATAAAACTCCTGGAAGTATTAAGTGGCTATAACAATATTTTAATATACCATATAAAGGTACAGACTCGAATTGCTTTCTTTTATATCAGAAATGAACAAGCTGACTTTGAAATTGAAAGCATTGATAACACTTACAAGAGGAATCTAAAATGTAATAATTAGGTGTAAATCGAGTAAAATGTATAAATTTGTATTTCAAAACTATAAATCACTGACTAACTCAATGATCTAAATAAATGGAGAACTGCCATGTTCATGAATAGGAAAATCAGTATTATCAAGATATCAGTTCTTCCCAAGTAGACCTGTTGATTTAAGGCAATCACAATAATAAAATATACCAGTAAATTAAGTTTGTGGTAAACGGCAAATTGATTCTGAAATTTATAAGGTGTAGAAAAAGTTCTAGGATAATCAAAATAATAGTAAAGTAGAACAAAGTTGAAGGACTGAGTAAACTGTAGGGATACGAAGAGTAATCAAGACAATGTGGTACTGGTGACAGAACAGAAAAATAGGTGAATGAAATAGAATATAGAGCCCGGAAGTAGACTACAATATAGTCATCTGATGTTTGGCAAAATAAGTATAATGGATTAAAAACAGTTTTTGTAACAAATGGTGCTGGAACAACTGGAGAGTTACATATAAAAACAAGTAAAATGAATTTATGCAGAGAATTTATATTTTTCACAAAAATTAGCTCACAATGGATCTTAAACCTAATTGCAAAATACACAGGTATACAGATCCTAGAAGAAAATAGTAGGAAAACTAGATAACCTTGGGTTAGATAACATTTTTAGGTGCAACATTAAAGGAATAATCCAAGAAAAAAATAAGTGATAAACTGTACTTCATAAAAAGTCTTTTGTTCTATGAAAAGCAGTATCAATAGAAAAAGAAGACAACTGTGGACTGACTGGCAAAAAATGTTTTCAAACATATGTCTGACACAAGATTGCTATCAAAACATACAAAGAATATTTAAAAATCAGCAACCAGAACCAATATTTCTAATTAAAAAATGGCTCAAGAATTTTTGCATACATGTCACCAAAGCATATACACAAGAGAAAAGTCAGCATAAAAATATATTCTATATCCACAGATCATTAGGGAAATGCTAGCTAAGAAAACAATAAGACACCATTGCATACCAGTAAAATGGCCAAAATCCAGAATGCTGTCAACACCAATTCCTTGTGAGAATGCATGGTAACAAGAAATCTCATCTATTGTTGGTCAGAATGCAAAACTTTGCAGCCATTTTAGAAGACAGTATGACTTTCCTAAAGTCTAAATATATCGTCCAACATTAATGCTTATGTTCTGTTATAAACTTATTTCCACACAAAGGCCTGCACATGAGTGTTTACAGCTGCTTTATTCATAATCGCCAAATCTTGGAAGCAACCCAGTTGCCCTTCTGTAAGTGAAAAGAAAAATTGTAGTACATTTAGACAATGGAATATTATTCAGTGCTAAAAAAAGAATACATATCAGGCAATGAATAGACATGGTGGAACCTTAAATGCTTATTATTATGTGAAAAAAATTAATGTGGAAGCCTATTTTATTTATGATTCCAATTTTATGACATTCTGGGAAAGGCCAAACTATGGATACAGTAAAAATATTTTCAAAGTTGTTCAATAATATTTCCCAGGGATTGGTGTGAGAGATAGGGAAAGAATAGGAAGAATATAGAAGATTCTAGAGCAGTGAAAATAGTCTGTATGATAAAGTAATGATGGATACACATCACTATATATCTGTCTGAAACTATAGCATGCCCAGCACCAAGAGTGAATCAAAATATAAACTCTGGACTTTGGGTAAATGTGATACATCATCTTAGGTTTATTGATTGAAAGAAATAAAACACTCTGGTTGTGCATATGCATTCTAGAAGTGAGTATGAATATGTGAAGACAAGAGTTATATTGGGAAATTTCTGTACCCATCTCAACTGTCAACTGAACTGTCAACTGTCGCTTGAAAACACAGTTGACTAAATCTGCACTAAAAAATACAATCCTAAAAAGCTTTAATGAGAAAAAAGATATTCATTATATGAATTAGATTGAGGGAATATGGTAGACTTTCTAATTACCTAGTCCAATATTCAGTCCTCTTCCCCTTGGTAAAATAATGGAATTTGTTTCTCTTGGCAATTTACCTATCCATAAGACTATTTTACCCAACCCTTCCTGTGGTTATTTGTGGCCATGTGACCAAGTTTTAGTCAGCTATATTTAATCAGAAGGGTTGTATATAAATTCTAGGAAGTCTTCCTATTGATATATAAGAAAATACTCCATAATGCAGTGATTTAAAAACATTTAATTACATATCCTAATTTGCAAACCAAATGACTTTTTGTTCCACAGAACATTGAGGCCTATTAGACCAACATCCTGGTATGAGCACTGTGAGATCTTACTTTCATCCTTGTACTCTGATGAGAGAAAGGATGGTTCAAAGGTTGAACTCATCTGGGCCCCTTTCCTTCTTCACTTAACTCAGAGCCTGTTTGGATGAGCTCTCCCATGGAGTAGATAGATTTGTTACTATATGACAACTCAAGGGTCTAAGAGCAAATACTTCAAGAAGGAGGAAGTAGAAGTTGACAGTAGCTTGAAGCATGGACCTGAACATTGAAATAATGTCATTTCTGCCTATTCTGTTATTCTAACAGTTACCTATCCTGCCCAACTTCATGTAGAGGGGACACATATCATCTCTCAATGGGAAGTGTGAACAATTTGTGCCATCTTTAATCAGCCATAGGTGACTTACTGATGGCAAAGAGAAGAGCTAAAGGGAGCATGGATCCTGTACAACATGAAATTCCTAAACTAGCTCTGTGCTGCTTACATATGAATTTATTTAATGTTACAGTGAAATAAATGTCCATCTGCAAATTTTTAGTGACTGTTGAAGGATTTTAGTTATATGTACTAGAAACAGAAATTCTGTAAAAATTCGGTAGGGTGAGAAAACTAGAATCATGGTGATTTATTTAATATGTCCCAACCTTTGTTCTAAGGGTTTCACAGCTTTTTATCATAGCATTATCTAGTGATATCAAATACACAGTTTGACTTTTGCATTTTATTTGAAGCTTCCTTCTGGTTGATATATAAGATTTCTGTAATTTTGGAGTACATCTACTGTTCACATTAGATATGCTAAATGACAAAACATCAAGTATTGTAGCATTAATGTAAAAAAATCAACTATTTATGGAGAACAAAAAAAAATGAAATGTAAAACAATTATCCTGAAAGAAAAATGTGAGCGGTAAAGTAGGAGGAAATTCCCTACCTTTCTATATACATTCTATTATTACATCCACTGTTAATAAAACAACAGATTTTAAGAAACCATACTAGAGAAAGTACTTTTTATAGCTGAATGGCATTCCATTGTATCCAGATACTGCTTCTTCTTTATCCAAGCAACATGTAGTTTGTTTTCGTACCTTTGCTACAGGGAATAGTCCTGCAGTGAATACAAAAGAACATCTTTCTCTTCAAATTGATAGGTTTTTTTTTTTTTGGCTTGTTTTCTTTCTTTTTTTAATTCTTTGGATAGATACCTAAGAGTAGAAATGTTAGATCAGATCATATGGTTGGAACTGGAGGGTACTATGCAGAGTGAAATAACTCAGAAAGAGAAAGACAAATAGATGATTTCATTCTTATGGAGAATACAAAACAAAACAAAGGAATAGGTAAACTAAAGCAAAACAAACTTTGGAAATCTGATGCAGAATTGCAGAGTGTAAGGAGTAAAGTGTTAGGGGCCAATAGACTATAGTGCAGCCCAACTATGGGCTATTTGGTGGAATGTGATGAGGTAACATACATCTGAAGAGGGTGAATCTATACCCATAAATCTTACACTAATGCTACCTCAATAGAAAATGGGAAAAAAGCAGTAGGTTAGCAGAGTATCCATATTTCAAAAATAATCTTGAAATTTCTCAAGGAGGATAGCAAAAACAATTTAGCTGTCCATTAAAAAGTCACTCAACATAATATTCACTAAAACTATACTCTCAGGGATAATTTCTAAAGTTCATTAGTACTCAGGCAAACCCTGGTTTCCATTCTCATTTTTTTTCTGCCCACCCCAACCTCCCAATTGTGGTGATAATACCTATGGAAAAATACAAAATAGTATTGTTAAAAAGTTACATATACTCCTAATGGTGAGTATCTTTCATAATAGCTTTTACATCATGCCCCATTAGGGGTTCTTTTTACACTAGTTTGGCATGACAGTGTAATTCCCTGTTAAACGCTATATTAGCAAGGATGAGTAATAATTCAACATGATGCTAATATAGCAGAAGTTGAAATTGCTAATTCAGTGAAGCCTTCATTTTGTTGTACATTGCTTTAATCAATGTAATTTTGTAATAAAATATGAGAACCCTATAAAGATAAAAAAGAAGTATAAAAGTAGTTTCACTTGTTTCTTACTCTTAGATAAATGTACATCCTCAGAGGAAGCAGTCACTTCCCTGTCCTTAGTGTCATCCCTTATTGAAGGGTATCTTCATAAGTATTCTGGAAAGTTTTCAGAAAATTTTATTCCAGGTATAGTACTCATTCCTCTAATTTTAAAACTTAGCATCCTTATTGCTTATATAGCCATTTTTGGACTCTCAAAAGACTACAGAATATCATATGTGTTACATGTACTTTGTGACACGACATGGGTGAATGGCTGTATAATTTACCTAATCCAAGTAGCTGTGCAATTTTTGAGCAATGATTTTCTCATGTAAATCTCAGTTCTTGCATGTGAAAGTCAACATATCGAGAACATCTATCTTCTTGGTAGGATTGCAGCTGATAGGTGATGCTTATAATACACTCATACAATGACTGGCATTGGAAACATACACATTGTGGGTTGTTTTGTTTTTTTTTTTGGTAATATTTTCCCTACATTATTGTATACCCAAAAGTTCGCCCACCATGATATTATCCACGAGCCACCATCATGAGGTTTCTCAGTAAAGAAGTAAAATCTATCTTCCATTTGGATGATTTAAGTGAAATTGGTAGATCTAATTGAGATCACATTCTTTAATGCTACTGACAAGTGATGATAAATTAGGTCTAATGGTAGTTTTGATTTATATTCTTTGCCAAGTGTAAGTTAAAATACTCTAGTATCCAGAATTTTGCCCCAATACATCTTATAATTTTAAACAATTTTGATTGAAAATTATATATTTTAATCTTGTATTACTGATCATTTTTAAAGGTTAATGAAATTTCTTGTTTTTCTTATGTCTGATATTATGAGTATTTGCTTAGCAAGCAGTTTCTCAGTTTTATGTGGGCAAATTCAGGCTTATTTTAATATTTGTGTTAATGTCTCATATCATTGCCCATTTTCTAATATAGTTTGATTTTTTTTAAATTTAAATGAGTTTGAATGTGGTTTATTTCCTAAGATTATCTTATGTGCATTCCAATGGATTTCTATATTATAACTTCTAGGTTTCACACTTACAGAGGTCTAAGGGTATAAAGATAATATAAATGATGTATTATCAAAGATAGTATAATACAGAATATTAACCAATTACTGAGTCCTTTGTTCTTATTCCATATTTGTTTAATTAAAAATTTGGGGGCTTTCTGCCTTCCCCCAAAGAGCTAGTCTCTGTCCCAACTTTATTATATTAAGTGAGTATATTTCTTTATCACAGTGATGTGAATTTCCAAGTTCTTATGTATCTATTATTAGTCTCTCTAGTACAGTTCATTAATCTGCTTTACTTGTACTTAATGCCTTTAACTTTTTAACATTTTAGTACAAATAGATTTCTTCCATTACTCATATTTTATAAAATATTAAATTTCTTTGGATAATGTTTAGTCATATTTTTCAATCTCTTGCCTCAATATTTCCTCTTATAGGTGTCATAACTATTATTGCAGTGTCAATATAATAGAACTGTAGATAACATTGTATTAGGGGAAACTGACATGTTTATAATAATCTTTATACAAAATGAAACATGTTTTAAATTTTCCTTTTCATCTTGTACTTCTCTCATAGAAATTAAAGTTCTTTTTTCATATGAGTTTGTGTACTTCCTTTTTATTGAAGTATAATTGATAATATTGTATTAGTTTCATGTATATAATGTAATCATTACTTTTACATATTGCAAAAGGTCACCACCATTAGTCCAGCAAACAACCAACTGCACTTTCCAAACTATCAATTTTAAATATTGAATGACTACAGTAGCACCAGGAATTTTCTGGATCAAACTATCTGACTTACTTCAATTTCTATCTGTCTTAGCTGTAAAAGTGAGAGCGGAATTCACTTGCATATCTTACTCAGTGACTAAGTAGATATTAAATACTGAGATTCAGTTATATTTATTTACAAAGCACTCTCATCTGTTTACCGTATTTTTTCTCTGTGAGGTCCCTTTGAATTATTCTAAATCTAAAATTTAAATTAAAACCCATTGTGAAATGTAGATCAGCCTTTATTTTAATCTAGCTTCCTGTTGGGATTTAGAATATGGACTAAAGAGATGGCTAATAGAAATTCTTTCTTAGACTAATATGTACAAATCTTTCTGACCAAAGACTTCTTTACTCTGGTTTTCATCTCTATTTTTGCATACTAACCAAAGAAAACCATAATTAAAAGAACAGCAGACAGTTAATGGAGGCTGCTGCTTCTATGAGGGTATTATGCTAGAGGCCTCGTGATAATTAATAGAAAAGCAAATACAAAAGACTGGTGTAGATAATTTCCCAAATTCAGAAAGAAAGCAATAAAGAAATACAAGGATAAAGTACAGATTACCTCTCATCAGAATTCTTTAGAACACACTATTTTTTTATCCTAGTGTTTATTCTACCTGGCTTGACCTCCACTGTGACAAAACCATATCTCTATGCTTTCAAACTGTTTAGAACATCAGTGGCTAATAATAATAGCAGATATAGCTATTATGGTATGTAACAGGGTTGATTAGAGTTTCAACAAATTTTTCTTTTTCCTAATAACAAATCTTTAAAATGTTATCTAAGAAGGACTGGGTTTGATAATATTAAAGTTGTGGGGAAAATTACAACTTACTGTACATACATCAGTAACTAATTTCAAATCACAAAATTTATTCACAGTAAATCTTTTTACATATATCTTTTAGTCTCCTGCAATGTAATGAGCTGTTTTCATTAATATCTCTACTTTGAACAAATTTAAAAAGCATTTCAATGTATTTGATTTAAAAATTGATAAAAAAAAACGTTTTTAAAATGACATGAGATAACATTTAGGCTGTATCTTACAGCAGTAAAAGTTAGCAGTCACCTCCTGAAGAAAAAAATATCATATCATTAAAATAAGGAAGACACTTCAAAAGTTCTTACATCAAAGTCACCTTGCTATTTAAGAGTCTCAAGCTTTTTGAACTAGTAAGATTTTCTTCATATATTCAAGGGATACATTTGTGATTCCTGTGGTAAAGAGAAGTCCCCAGCTACACCTGGGAAGACAATTTGGTCACAGTGGAGATCAAGTCAGGTTCCTAATGTAAAATGGAGTTGTTTTCTAGGGACTTGGTTTATTTCCTTGGGGGAACTGATATTGTCTTAATTCTTTTTTTTGGGGGGGGGAAGAATACAAATTATAGATAGGTATACATATTACAATACCATATTTGCAAAATTATAAACCATGCAAGATAACATTTATTCATATGTGTGATTTAAAATTTTCAAATACCACAGGAATGATAAACATCAAATTCAATGTACTAAATATTGTTTCTGGGAATGTATAATGAAGAATGGGATAGAAGAGATGTCCTCAGAGAATGTCAACTGTCTCTGTAATGGCTGATTTTTTAAAATTTATTTTTAAAAATTTGTGTGTATATACATATTATAAGATATGTTATATATACACACAAAATTAAAAAATATAATATATATATAAAACATTATTATGTACCCAAGGGTTTTCCCATTTCTCTAACTCCTGTTAACCATCCTGTTCTTTTGTGCCCTCTGCCTCCCCCGCCTTCTTCCCTCTTAAATAGGAAAAGTGGAGAAGAAAGAGAAGAGAGAATGGAAGGGGGAGAAAAAAGGTAGGAAGAGGTAGGGAGGTGATGGATGGGTAGCAAGGAGTGAAAAGAGAGCTAGCTACTTCTTCAAATTCCCATCCTTTCATAAATGTTACTCCTGACTAGGATGATCTTTGCCTTCTATCTGGCAAAATCCTCACCCCAGATTTCAACTTGAATAACTTTTTTTCTAACTTGAGGTATCTTTTCATGGCTACCACAGCCATATTATATTACTCAATTATCTCCCTGATGTCAGTTAGATCACTTGTAAATTTATATTTGCACATCTGATTTTTCTTTTTCTTTTCTTTTCTTTTTTTTTTTTTTTTTGATGTGTGCCTTCTGCACTTAAATGACTGTTTTGTCCACTGTCATTCCAAAGTTGTAACACTGTGGTTTATATAGCTGTTATAACACTTTGGGACTTTTCCCATAAGCAGTCTTGTGGTGGTTTTGTGTCTGTGACGGGTAGCTACATAATGCAATGCTCTTGCCTTGAAGGATAATGTAATTTAGATGGTAAGATTATGTAAATTGCCATTAAATAAAGCAAAAACTGAAGTCACAAGAGAAGGAAAGATCAGAAACTTGAATTGAAACAAAGGTCACAGCTCTTGGAAGACTTCAGAGATTTTCAGGACACTAATTAACTGTGAGCCCTTTGTCCTTAGGATGAACGGGTAATTCATTTTGGGAAAAGGCAAGCAGTAAGTCAGTTGATACATTCTGAATTGAACAACCACCTTGCCTCCACAGCTCCCTAGTATCTGAGCTATTTTTTTTTTCTTATATTCTTACATGAATTACCTCCCCTGCTTTCTCTTAGGAGCTGAAGTTCAAGACTGTTTAGTGGAGATTGTGTAAGTCTTATAAGATCTGAAGATTGTAATCATAATGAAATCTAGTCTTCATGATGACAAGGAAGTTAGAGACTGTTCACTTCCACTGCCTGACCTACTTCTTCCATAATTTGAAGAAGTTTACAAACTGCTGCTTTACAAAACTCTAAATACGCAGCCACTATTTCCTCTATTACTATAACATTTTAAAAGACAGGTATGCTTGATACTGACTTAAAAGATATTTAGACTCGACCCCTAAAGAACTGTAGTCTGGGAAAATGAGATACATAAACAATTAAATACAACATTATGTCTGATAGCAGAGGCCTGAAAATTCTGTACATAGTTTGTTCATAGTTTCAAACTCCTGTACAGAAATTGTTAGATTCACACTTAAGTATTTCATTGTTTGGATTACTGCAAGTGATATATTTTCAATTTATGTTTCCTCATGTTGATTGCTAATGTACAGAAATACAATCAGGTGTTTTATGTTGATCTTGTATGCTATGTATAGTCTTGCTAAATTCAGCAAATTAAATCTAATATGTAGATTTTTGCACTATTCTGGGAAAATTACTATGACATCTACAATTAGAGAAAGTTATTTCTTTGTTTTCTGGTCTATATAGATTTTATTTCCTTTTCTTGTTTTATTGTTCTACCTAAGACATCCAGTGGAATGTCAAATAACATTGGTCACAATGGACAGCCTTGCTTTGTTTCCATTCTTAGGGATGGAACATTCAAT
Source organism: Uropsilus gracilis (assembly GCA_004024945.1). Classification (NCBI taxonomy): domain Eukaryota; kingdom Metazoa; phylum Chordata; class Mammalia; order Eulipotyphla; family Talpidae; genus Uropsilus; species Uropsilus gracilis. The sequence goes on from PVHY01003030.1 coordinate 13,840, forward strand.
CTTTCACCACTACATACGATATTAGCAGTAGGTTATCTGTAGAATGTTCCTTACCAAGTTGAGAGAATTCTTCTCTTCTTGTATCCTGAGATTTTATAGTGATAATGTTGCATAATTTATTTTTATATATTGCTGAACTATATTTGGTAATGTCTTAAGAAATTTTGCATTCATGTTCATGAAGCATATTGTAGGATTTTTTTTCTTTTTGTATTATACTTTGTTTCAGTATCTAGGTAATACATAATGTAATGGAAATATTCTTTCCTCTTCCATTTTCTGGAAGAGAAAGAGTAGTTTGGGAATTAATTTTTCAAGTATTTCATAGATCTATTGAGTAAAAATATTTAAGCCTGGAGATTCATTTTTCATGAGGCTATAAATTGAAAGTTCAATTTTCCTAACAGTTCTATGACTGCTCAAATTCTTTTAACCAAACAATGGTAATATGTGATTTTTGACGATTAGGTCCATTACATCTAAGTTTCAAATTTATGTGTGTAGAGTTGCTTATAGTAGTACATTAATGCAATTCATTTGACTTCCACAGAATCTATAATGATATTTTGTAGTCCATTTCCAATATTAGTAATTTTTAATCCCCCACCTTTCTATGTACATATATGCACACATATACTTTGTATATTTCATTAACCACATACACACAAACACACATATATCCACAAACACACACAGACAGAAGGAGAGATCTACATTCATATATGCTTTGATTTTTGTCTTTTTCATTTCATTGTGGTAAGAACATTTAACATGAGATGTAATCTCTTAACAAATTTCTAAGTGTACACCAGAGCTATAGCTATTAAACTATAGTAGTGTATATAACAGAGCAGATCTAGAGATTGTTCATGTTGCATAGTTAAAACTTCACTGAATATCAGCTCCATTTTACCCCTTTTTCCAGTTGCTCAGGACTGATATTCTGTTTCTAGAGTTTGGCAATTTTAGGTATAATTTTTAATTGATATAATTGCAATTATGTAATATTTGTTTTTTATGACTGGTTTATCTCATTTCATATGATACCTTTCAGATTTATTCTACACTGGCATGTGTGTCAGTATTTCTTTCTGTTTTCAGACTGAATAATATTCCATTGTATGTAGTTACCATACTTTTTACATTTATTCATTCACTGATGGGCATTTATTTTGCTTTCATATATTGATTACTACAACTAGTGCTGCAATGAGGATAGGAATGTATATTTTTGCCATCCTGATTTCGATACTTTTGGATAAATACTGCCAAGTCAGATTGTTAGATCATATGATATAGTTCTATAGATCTAGATTGTTAGATATAGTATCTATAGATATAGATTGTTAGATCATATGATATTGTTAGATTATATGATATAGTATGTTAGATCATATGATATAGTTATATCTATATCATATGATATAGATTATATGATATAGTATGTTAGATCATATGATATAGTTAATTTTTGTGGCACCTCCATACTGTTTTCTATTGATGGCTACACTGTTTTATATTTCTATTAATAGTATACAAGTATTCAAATCTTGCTGCATTCTTGCCAACATTTGATATTTTTCTATTATATAATAACCATAGTATCTCATAATATCGTTGTGCTTTTGACTTGTATTTTCATGATGATTACCAATACTGATCACCTTCCATACCTGTTGATCATTTGGATTTCTTCTTTTGAAAAATAGTCATCAAATTCTTTGTTTATCTTAAAAATTGGATTAGTGTTTTTGGTTTTTATTTTATTTTAGTTACTGATTTTAAGTGTTTCTCAAATATTTCCAAAATTAACTAAGACAGAAAGTTTGCAATTTTTCTTCTACACCACAGGTTGCCTTTTAACTCTGTTGATTGTTATTCTTCACTGTAAAGAAGCTCTTTAGTTTGGTGTCATCCCATCTGTCTATTTCCACTTTTGTGGCTTGTGCTGTGATTATTATGTTTAAGAAATGATTGCCAACACTGATGTCATAAGGTTTTCCCCCTATGTTTGCTTGCAGAAATTTTACAAGTTTCATTTAGTTTTTATTCCATCTTAGGTTGAGCTTTGTGTATGGTGTGAAATAGGGCCCAATACCATTCTTTTGCATGTGGATATCCATTTCTCTGAACACCATCTGTTGAAGAAACTAGCCTTGCCCATTGTGTATCTAGTTAACCATATTCACATACCTTTTCCCACTGTGTATTCTTGGCATCCTTATAAAAGATCAGTTAAACATTCATGTGTGGGTTTGAATACTAGTTTAGTACAGTTTTGTAGCATATTTTGGAATCAGAAAGTGTGATGCCTCAAGCTTTGTTTATCTTTCAGGAAATCGCTTTGGTTACATGGGGTCTTTTACAGTTTCATATGAATGTAAGGGTTTTGTTCTTGTTGTTTCTGTGAAAAAAGAAATATGTCACTGGGATTTTGATAGGGATTGTAGTCAATCAGTAGATAGAGTTGAGAAGGCAGAATGGATATTTTTAGTTCATTTTTAGTCCATTTTAGTCCATCTTTAGTCCTTGAAATCTTCCAATCTATAAACATAAATGCTATATAAATAAAGCATTTATTTGTGTCTTCTTCACTTCTTTGATCCATACTTTGTAGTTTTTTATGGATGTCTTTCATATACGTACTTAGATTTATTCACCAATATTTGAATGGAATTGTTTTCTTAAATGCCATTTCAGATAGTTCATTGTTAGTGAACAGAATACAAAATACAACTGATTTTTGTATTTTTGATTCTATATCTCATGATTGTTATGAATTTATTTCTTAATTCTAGCAGCTTTTTGTGAAGTCTTTAGGTTATCACATGCAAATATATCATCTGCAAAGATATATTTAATTGTTTTTATTAAGCATTTTGCTGTTTACATATTTATGCATGTACTTATATATGTATGTGTATATAGATGTATGTATATATATATACACGTTACATCATTACATTCCCCTGTGTTCTCTCTTCATCTTATCACCCATGAACCTTCATCTTGATCTTGTGCTACTCCCTTCCCTGATTTCTCCCTCTTTCGTCCCCCTCCGTAGCTGCTTTCCCCACCAATTCTGTTGTTAGTTTACTTTGATGTTTTCTTGACCTTTTGTTTGTTATTCCTATATCCCCCATCTATAGGATCTATAGATCATTTGGTTTCTGTCTTTCTCTTTTTGACTTACTTCTCTAATATGGTTCGATTTATGTCTATCCATGTTATCACAAATTCTTCATATTTGTCAGTTTTGAATGGAGAATAATATTCCATTGTGTAAATATAACGCACTTTTTTCAGCCACTCATCAGTTTTGGAGCATTTGGGTTGTTTCTATACCCCGTCTTTTGTTTTGGTGTCCTTTGGGTAAATTCCCAGAAGTGTGATTGCTGGATCAAATGTTAGGTCCATTTTCAGTAGTTTCAGTGTCCTCCACACAGCTTTCCATGGTGGCTGGACCGGTTTGCATTCCTACCAGCAGTATGAAAGTGTTCAAATTTCCTTTCTTTCCACATCCATGACATTACTTATTGTCCATTTTTTTGATATGGGCCAATGATGTGACACAAATATATAAACAACACGTGATTAATAAAAAAATAAAAAACTATTATCAATTGTTGAATCTATCTACTGTAATAGATAAAGGCCTTTTTAGATTCTCTTTCTTCTGTTGTAAATTTTGGGGATTTTTTCAAGGAATTATTCCATTTTGTTTAGGTAATCAACTTTGTGGGAGCTGATTTGCTCATAGTATTCCTTTATGATTTTATTATTCTGTTGATATCCAAGGGATTTATAGTGATACCCTCTTTTTATTTTTATTGTCAGTAATTTGTATTTGTCTTTTTTGTGTGGTTAGCCAGATCACAGATTTCAAAGACTAAGTATATTTTAAGTTTTCATTAGGAAAAATTTTAGAGAAAAGCAATAAGTCATTCTCTTTGTTGATTTATTAAAAAAATGCTAAAATATTACTGGAAAAAAACCCAATATCCATTTATTAGTTATAATTAAAATCAGGTCAGCCTGAAAAGCCTATCTGCTTAGGTTTACACAAACTTGACATTAAGATTTCAACTATATTGTTGTCCTATTCAGGAGATGCTCTGGTGAAAGATTTATCTCTATTGTCTTACTCAAATAGTTGGGTGAATTCAGTTTATTGTAGCTGTGGGTCCTTGTTTCTGAGATGGGGGAATCCTCTCAGGAACTTAAACTATATGCATTCTTTCTCACATAACTCCTCTATCTTTAAACAAACAATACTGAGTGGAGTTCTTTTCACACTTTGAATCTCTCTGACATCTGCTTTCAGTCAGATTAAGTTTTTGTACTTTATAGATTTGGTATTATTTAGATATAGCCCACCCAATAATCTATCTCAAGGTTAATTGTATTACCTAAAATCTCATTATGTTCACAAATTGTATTATTTAGAAAGGAGAGTGTTTGGGTTTATTTTAAAAAAATTCTGCCTTGAAAACCCTTCAGTGCTATATTCACCATTAGATGAAAATTGTCCTGAAATTCTTTATAAAAATATGAGATAAAAATGAAGGCTAGGGAAGAAACTTGTTTTTAATTTATGCTCATTTGGGCATTTGATTTTGAAACACCTGTATGGTTCTCTCTCTCCAAGTTCTCTATTAAACAGAGAGGTTTTACAGGTCCATCTTTTTGTTCATTACTAAGAGTCCGCTTCCCGTAGTCTGTCAGTGACCTTATGTGTGAAATCTCAATTCAACCTTTATTTACTGTATGGAGTCTTCTATAGCCTCCCTCGTTGTCCCTCATAATATTGTTGTTACCCTTCTTTATCCTAAATATCTTTATGCTGAATTGTTGACTCATATTCTAATTCTCCTTAAAACTGAAGACCTTAAGCAATGTTCGGTATAAATCTCCAACGTTTAGCATGGATCCTAATAAATTTGGTATATTTGCTGACCAAATAAAAGTTGAAAGATACGGCAGCTAGTTCAGGAATCTTTTAAAAGCCTAGTCACCTGAAGACATGAAGAGAAATTGAGGGACTAAGAAAACAGTGATATCAACTTCAATTTAGACATTCCTTGTTATCATTTCCCACTCCTTGGGTTTATGAAAAACAGGGTGAAATGTATTCATATAATTTTAAAATTGTTCGTAGTTGAATTTGATTGACTATGTGAAGAATGTTTCCCAGTGCTATCTGTTTTACCTTATTATTTCTGGGACATCTGCTTTCAAATATTATGTATTGGCTTCCCATTATGCATGAAATTGTTGTTTGGGGGTGGGTTGGAATTTACAGTGTATGTATACAAAAATCTCTGAGTTTAATGGGGAAACTGAAACATGAGTTATTCAGTTTGTTTGATTATAGGCAGCCCAGAGACAATATTGACAAATAGGTGACCCTACCAAAAGGTGAGAGAAAGATTTTATTAGAGGTAATAGCATGACTACTTGTTGAAGGAATACTATAAATCTTTCAGGTAACAGTTTGGTAGCAAAGAAAGTTTCAGAATTTTATTGGCACTAAGGTTACCCAAGTTTGTTGTTTGGAGTTTAAGGAAACTCAGATTGCACCTGAAGGTGCAAATCCAGCAGCCTCTTACCCTCCGTGCAATTATTGTAGTTGAATCCGCACCACAGGGTAATATTGTCACACAGATTATGTTCAAAATATTTCTGATTAATGACAGGAGAACTCTGTATTTACCTTTTGAGTCCAAACATATTTTGTTTCTTAAAAATGACTGCTAAATATTGTAACTAGATTACTTGTTATTTTATTTTTTTTGATAATTTGATAATTGCACAGGGAAATTGAAGGAGGCTGTTTTTAATAGAAATGGGACATTGGTTACCTATAATGAAAAAACTCAGCAGACTGAATAATAGGACTACAATAGACTTAGAAACAATAGGTAGATGTGGCCAGATTTTTGAATTGCTGCATGTAATACACTTTTCCACCAATCTGTTCAGAAAATATTACTTTTTTCTAACTGCACCTGAAGACTTCTAAGTTTGTCCTCCCTTTGACTTTGAAGTGACTGTGTCATAGTTTCCAGAAATTAGTTTTTATGTGATCAAACTGCTCAGTTTTGATTCTCCATTCAAGGCTTTTATAATTATGTTCAGAGCACTGTATAAAGAAATATAAAAGCATTTCAATGTATGGAGATTGGAAGATCAGCAGCTAAGTGGAACTGCCACACATGAGAAGAGTATACTGGAGGTCAGGGAACTGTTGAAAAAAATAGAAATCAGTTTCTGTCAAAAAGGGATAAAAGAATCAGACTCATCCTCAGAGCTGTCAAAGAGGAATTTAATAATGTATCCCTTTGTTTTTGGAGGCAGAATACTAAATACTTAAGGGAAGAAAGATAGTACCTACCACCTACTTACCTATCTACCTGCTTATGAGAAATCCAATTATTGGGCATTTAAAAAGTTCCTTTTGTATATTAAGCATTTACTGTATGTTAACAAACCTTATCGTAGTTCACCCTATATTTATAAATTTCCATGATTGAAAAGAATGATGTATGTACATAGTAATAGAAACTAGGTTATGAGAGTTTTTCAAACCTCTAAAAATCAAAGAATAATTAAAAACTCTACTAATTATGTTCTGTGGTATGAAAGTAAATGTGTATCTTGGAAAAGAAATTTTGAAACAACTATATTCCACATTTGATGTATTTTTTAGATTTCTAGAAAAAAAATCTACCTTTTTGCAATAAACCCCTTGGCATATATTCATTACCAAGGAAAATAAAACTGTTATATGACTAATTAGACTTCACCTCATCAGTTCAGCAAAAGGCTGACAACCCGCCCCTAGTTATCATAAACTAATGATGTCTCCCTACATTACATGAAATAATCAGTGGCAGTTCATTATAGCTGTGTCTTCCGTTCCGTAAATGTCAAGAGATTAAAGGTGAAAACTTCAGCTTCCCACTTTTTTTTTTTGGTAGATGGGTTTTTAAAAGTTCATTGGTCAGATTACTTTTAAGATGACAGTGACAGTTTCTTCACGAGGCCAAATATCTAGTCGAAGAGTCTGAAATCCAGTTCAAAAAAACTTCTACTTGTTTGTATTCTTGTCAAGTATTCTTTCAATGATTTTTTTCTATATTATACCATTGTCAAAGTGAGTCAATGTTTAAAGTTATGCAGATAAAAGGACGACTTTTTGTTTCTCCAACAATTTGTGATGAATTAATTTTGTGGTTGTGATATCCATGGCACACATACTTTTACACGCTCACAATCAAACATACAGTTACACATGGGCAGGTTCAATACTTTCAGGCTGTTCACAGATTTCAGAATGTTTGCTAGCATCAAAACAAATTTGTTCATTCACCATCTCTAAAGGTTTGTAGTAAAGGCAATCTCTTTGTAACCTCTTGTAGAAATATTGTTCCCTGAAATTATGGGAAAAGCTATTTTAATTTTCAGTGCAGAATACTTGTGACTCATTCAACCATCTGTGAAATTATTAATACCTCATTGGAATAGATGTCTGTAATAATGACTTGAAGAGCCTTGTAACCTTCTTACCAATTTAAGGCTTTACTGGCATGGAAATATTCTCATATTCTAGCTCCTAATTATACCTTTGGGGATTCAATGCAGAATGAGAGATGATGGTAATGCTTGGTAAGTTTAAGGGTTCTAGTAGGTTTCCTCATCTAGAAATTGAAAGAGTTAAACTAGACTATTTCTAAGATCTTTTGAAACTTTAAATTTGATGTCTCAATGACTTGACTACGTGACTGACAAATAAATGCAGAGGCAACTCACACTTCTTATATGATTTTGCTCCGTTATTATTTCAATATTCAACTATCTAAAAACATATCATAGGTTAAAGGATATGAAACACACAACATTTCTCTGCAAAATAATAACTACAAGAGAGTGACTAGTATTTGTTGAGTTCCTACTAAATATGACACATTCCTCTAAATGTACTACATGACTATTTTGCTTAAATTTCACAGTAGCCTTCACTATAACTAGATAATAATATTTCCTATATTACAGATGAATAGAAACTAAAAGCTGATGTAAACCACCTATAGCTTACACCTAGAAATGGAACATTTTGAATGCAAATCCAGGCCAGACTAGTTTCAGTTTTGTTTCTTTTTCATATTATTATGCTGGTTCTAGCATATAAACAACTAATTTTAAGTGATTGAGAGAAAGAAAATAGAAGAAATTGGCATTTATAAGAATAAAACACTAAAGATCAGCTGCAGGTAGCTACTCTTCAGAAAAAAACTACAGCCACTCTTCAGGAAAGACCACAGTGAATTTAAAAACCATTCAAGAGGTTGCATTCTCAGTAAGTCAAAAGGACACATAAAAGTATTGAAGTGAACATCTCTTTTGTGGTCAATCAGATAACAGAACATTTTATTGATTTTCATTTTTTCATATTCATATTTTCATTTATATATCTGTTCAGATTTGGAAAGCCATAGACATCAGGTGGTCAGAAGGACTATCATATCTTTTACAGAATTCTGGAGAAATATGAACTCACATAAGACTAAGCCCACACTGCAGCTGATAGGGCTGTGAAGATGCAGAAGTTTAATGTATGATTAAACAATTACAGCAAAATCAACAATTATAGCAAAAATTTAGTGTTTTTAAGCACGAGTTCAGCAACACTAGTGCTTCATTTTTGTCAGAGACATTTGGAACATTGTTAGTTTTCCTTTCAAAGAAAAAAATGAGCTAGAATTATCCTCTGAATAAAAAGACTTCTAAAAATTATTTCATCAATACTGCAACTTATCAGAGCAAAAAATGAAAAAAAAATCATTTACTTTAAGGAGGGTGAGGAACCTAGAAAAGCAAATAAATTTTTCCCTGAAATGTTCATTTTACCAGAAAAGGCATGAGAATCATCATAATGGGGTGTGATGAAAGGGTTAACATAAATGAGAAGACTTTTTTAAAACCCAGAGGGAAAGAAAACCACAAGAAAATAGGTCCACTAATGAATGAGGAAGGGCATGAAATTAATGATGACTCTAAAACGGTTGAGTTATTGAACTCATTTTTTAAATTTGCCTTTAACAAGAGAAATGAAGCAAAGAAATATAGACAATTAGGGAGTAATGAAGACATTGCAAAAATTGCTCTGGCCAACACGAAGATGAGGGGATTCCTTACTTGGTAGTCACTGAAGAACCACACCACCCTGAGTTATTTAGGGATTGGGTCAGCGTATTGACAGATCCATGAATCTTTATTCTGAGGACATTAAGTAAGTTAGCATGCTGAGGACCATAGAATAATAAACTCATGAAAGATATTGAAAACTTCTGCCCAGGAAGGCAACCATCAGTAAAGTGTAGCTCTTAATATCGCTAAAAATATTAGGAAAGGGAAGCAGACACAGTGTCTTCAATAAGAACAAAGCAGTGTATATAAATTCATAGCTTTGCCATCACAAACCTATGAAGAAATTAAAAGGAAATAGCAGAAACCAAACACTTGTACACATTAAAACTACTTCTGATCTAATGAGTCACTGAAGTGTGCATGAAAAATTCATCAGAATGACTGAAAACAAGGTGATTTAGTCAAAATTTTGGAAACAGGTTAAAGGTCTTAAGTGATAGAAATACATGGAAAATTATATAAATGATGGATGTAACTTAGTATGGACTAATATGGGTTTTGATTTGGTGAGGGAAATTATGGTTAGCATATTGATGAATGAAGTTTTAAAGATTTTAAATTAGTGCTATTCTCTCCAAATTGAAGGTAACTGAAAAAAATTCATGAAGAGATAAAACAGTCTATACAGGCCTATAAATCTTAAAGTGGAGATTTATGCTAAGTTAAGGGGACATACTTCTCAAGAGTCTGGGGGTCTTAAAGAGAGAGTTGATATAGCATCCTGCAGTTCAAATGAGGCAAGATACACATTGGAAGCAGTCCTGCTTTTTTCTCCTTGCTCTGTTATCCTAAAATTTTCTTTTCTGGAAAGATGGTTGGTATCTGTTCTCATTTAATCAATAAGCAGTGAGAGAAACATTGTACCCTGAAAAATCCAGATTTATAGTTGTGTTGTGGGAAAAAAAAAAGTGGAGCTGGATACAAAAGAACCTTAAGATGAGTGAGAAGAACACCCTTAAAAATCAGATGATCATGAGAATCTTAGTTAATTCTAAGGTTTTTCAAGAAAAGTTAGATAAAATACCAAAATTAGAAAGTGGAAAGACAAAGAATGAAGGAACAGATGAAAACAAACAGCAAAAGTCCTTTTAATTTGATGCAAAATAAGTATTTTTTAACAGAAAAATAAGCAACCTGGGTGACCAATGTAGGTGAGTGGATTAGGAAGGTGTAATAAACCTAATGGATTATTACTCAGCTACATAAGAAGAAAAACTTTGAAAAATAAATGCTAAGTAAAATAAGTCAGAAGGAGAAAGGCAAATACTGGGTAACCACCTAGTATGTTTCACTTACATGGGAAATGGGAAATATAGAGGAACAAAGCAAAACATGAGATAAATCCAAACCAATAACAACTCTAGAAATATTACTATAGAACTGAGGTTTATCATAAGGGGAAGGAGTATTGAGGTCTCCTTTGAGATTTTCAGCAGAACAGTTGCTGGGTCAAATGGTAGTTTCATTTTCATTAGTTTGATGGTCCTTTGTACAGCTTTCCATGGCTGAGGCCCGTTTACATTCCCACTAGCAGTGTAAGAGTGTTCCTTTCTCTCCACATCTACACCAGCACTTGTTGTTGCCTGTTTTGGGGATGTGGGCCATTCTTACTAGTGTAAGTTGGTATCTCATTGTGGTTTTGATTTACATTTCCCTGATTGCTTACTGACATTGAACATTTTTTCATGTGCTTGTTGGCCATTTGTATTTCCAATTTGGGGAAGTGTCTTTTTATTTTAGCTCTCCCCATTTTTTAACTGGGTTTTTTCTTTGTTTTTGTTAAGTTGTTTTAGTTCTTTGTGTATTTTTGTTATCAGACCCTTATCACTTGTATGGAGGGCAAATGTTTTTTCCCACTTGGATGGGTTTCTTTTTGTTTTCTCTTTTGCTGTACAAAAGCTTTTTAGTTTGATGTAGTCCCAGCTGTTTGTTTTCCTTCTTTTTTCATCTGTTATAGATGTGTCCAGAAATGGATTTCTGAATTGTAACTCATGGAGAGTTTTGCCTAGGTTTCCCTCTATGTATATTATGGTTTCCAGTCTTACATCCAGGTCTTTTATCCATTTTGAGTTGGTTTTTGTACAAGGTGTTAAGGAGGTTTCTTGGTTCATTTTTTTTTTTTTTGCATGTTTTGGTCCAGTTTTCCCAGCATCATTTATTGAAGAGGCTGTCTTTGTTCCAATGCAAGTTTTTCACTCCTTTGTCAAAGATTAGTTGACTATATACGTGTGGTTTTATTTCAGACCACTCAATTCTGTACCAGGAGACCTCAGTGCTTGTACAAAGGGACACCTGTATTCGGATTTTTACTGCAGCACTATTTATAATTGCAAGGACATGAAAACAACCCAGATGTCACAAAACAGATGACTGGATGAAAAAGATGTGATATATATGCACAATGAAATATTACTCATTAATTAAAAATGACAAATTTGATTATTTTATGATGATATGAATGTACTTAGAAGAAATCATATTAGCAGAAACAATTTGAAAGAAAAAGAAAGAAACTAAATGGTTTTACTAATACATGGGACATCAGAAAAATAAACAAAAAGCCATGAGGAAAAGCAAAAATAAGCTAACAACCAAACTGAAGTACAACTCCATGGAGGGGGTGGTGGTGAGAGAGGGTGGGGACAGTTAGGGAGGGAGGGCAGTGGGGGAACCCTGGGGATTACAAAGATGTGACATTTATAAATAAATAAATATTTTGTTTAAAAAAAGGGGAAGAAGAGGGGGAGCAAAGTAGGAGGAGGTTTAAGGGACTATGGTGGAGGATTTTTGGTGCCTTGGTGAATGTGTTGTTACAGTATTCACCCTAAGGGCATAATCCTATACTGCTAAATCATGCAGTTTTATAAACCAATGTACGGCAATAAAAAATTAAAAGCACAAAATATGAAGTGGTGCAAAAGGATAGACTAGACAACGATGATTTAACTTTTCAAAGGCATTACCTGACAGATATATCTGGAACACTTGCTTCTGAGTGGGAAAATCAAGACGTAAATGCAGTGTGTTGACCCCGCCAGTTAGTGATTTGGTGGACCTTCTGATGCATCTTCTATTTCACTCATGAAGAAGACCATGTTCAAATTTTTAAACTAATCAGTCCAAATTTTTAAAGTCTCTACTATTAATGAAAAGTCACTACATCTTTATCTATAATCTAAACACTTTACAGTTTATAAGTGCTCTAGTCCATCAAACATTGGAGATAACTGACTTACTGACTGTTAACTCTATCCTTCATGTCAGCCCTCACATCATCCTTCCAGAATAGGCATTGTTATTGAGGTATCACAATCAGGGGACAGGGATTAAGTAGTATTTCCAGTGTCACACAGCATGAAGGTAGTGAGACTGGACAACAGACCCATGTGACATGCTTCCAAAACTTTGCTCCTCCTCACCTACTGTTCCACATTAAGACTGACTTAAAGTATAGAATTTTCTCTTCCTCTCACTCTGAAAAAACTCTGGTTTCATCATTCTGACATTGCTCTCATTTCAAAGGAACTGAAATGGGTTCTTGTCAGAATCATGATCTCAATTGGAACAGCCCAAAGCAATTGCTAGAAATGAAGATATTTTGCTCTCCTCAGAGGTTTGTGTGTTATTGGTCCAGTGGTCACAGTTCTCATCATGGTCTTCGACAGCCTGCCCTTGATTCAAGATGTTAGCTGTCGTTCTTTAGACATAGCCACAGCCTATAACTCCAGGACAGGGAAGTTGCCATTTTGTTGCTAAACAGTATGTTTTTCTTGAATATAATTTAGTAAGAAGATAGGGGAATCTTTGCCTTGTACCCTTTGTATCCAGGGCTATATGCACACTATAATACATCAGCATCTCATCATGGCAGCCTATGATTTTAAATACTTAATTCAAGGTTTTAGGGACTTGCACCAGATGTCTAATTACTCAGCATGTTTGCTGATGGAGACTTAGATGACTTAGAAGTTCTTAGATGTCTTAGACTTTTGATGTCTTCTTGAGCATAGCTTCGCATGAGAATAATGTTACACCAAGTATTTTCATTCATTCATTCATTGATCCATGCAGTTATTCTACAAACATGTGCTGAAATCCAAGTGTGTCATGCAGTTATTCTACAAACATGTGCTGAAATCCAAGTGTGTCAGGCAAGATATAAAGCACAATAGAAACTGACCTTTAGCATGTTCATCCTTTAGCTGGTGAATCTACTAAATTATGAAGCTTTTCATAGGATTTCCTCATTATTTGTCAAAATACAAAAGCTTACTAATGACTAACTTATTATAGAAAAAAATTCATATTTTTCTATAAAAGTAATACAATACATAAAATTAATACAATAATACATAAAAGTAATACAATAGTAATACAATACATAAAAGTAATACAATTTTGAATCCCATTATTCTAACACACTTTCCTTAATATGAAAGCAAATGAGCTTGGATAAAAAGAAGCTCATAGTATTAAGTTACTTCTCAATACATTTTTGGAAGTATATTACACAAGTGAACTGTTGTTTAATACAACAAAAATAAGTTAGAACATACTGGTCATCAGGGACATGTATACAGATGATTGTGCAACTATAAGCAATATATTATACAAATCATTGTGGAAAAATATATTATACAAGTCATTTGGGAAAAGTTTCCTGCTAAAGGAAATTGGAAGGGTTCATGAAATAATAGAATGGCTAAGTCTACCATTGCTTTAGCCTAGAGCAAAATATGTGTTTTCATTGTGGATATGAGGAGCGATTTTGTCTGAATGGAGCACTATGTTTGTAAAAAGCAAAGCTCTAGAAGGAGCTATGCTTGAATACGTGTCTGAAGATATTTTGAAACCACACTAAGAATTTTACTGTATGATACAATCAATGTTAGCAAACCTGTATACAACTGTAAAAAAAAATTGTTGAAGATACCGTTTTTGTGATTTTTTTTTTTTTTTGCAGTTTTCAATGGTGATCTAAGTCATTTGGGGATGAATAGCCTCTAGGTTCTCTGAAAGTTGATACTCAAATTCTGGGTGAGGCAAGTCCCAAACTCCTAGAGTGACTCTACTGTGACAGTTGAGTCTAATTCTGCAGGATGTCCATTCCCACATCCATTATTTATCATCCCACATGTAATATCTCAGACCTTCATTCTTCTAATAGCACCAACCCAACCCATCCTAAATACTTTGCTCTAGTCAAAGGTTTTGACGCTCCCTCCAGTTTCCAAAAACCTTTCCATGCTTTGAAACATAACTTTTTTTGTTTTTGAAACTAAGTCTCACCATGTTGCCCAGGATAGTCCCAATTCCACGTAGTCAAGAGATCCCCAGCCTCAGCCTCCCAGGTAGCTGGGATTGCAGGTGCCTGCCATGGTGTCCAACTGCTTTTTTGACACCAGGTCTCACTATGTTGTCTGGGGTAGTCTAAAACCTGTGAACTCAATCAACCCCAGGCCTATTGTCTCCCAGTGCTTGGATTATAGGTGTGTGCCACCACTCCCAGCTGAAACTTCTTTAATGAGAAAATTTTCATAGCTTTTTAAACCCTTCTCTGAATCTATTTGCATTCATTGAAATATGACTCATTCCTAAAAATATCTTCTCAAATGCCCATTTCATATATCTTACAGGAGGGAATTTTGTCATGGGCCAAATTCCCAACTATACAGAAGAGGTTCTGGATTTTTAAGTGTGCTACACTTAGCCCAGAGGAGAAGTTCAGGAATGCTGATAGAGATCAATTTGGCACAGATGAAAAGATCAAAACTGCCAACAGAGAGCCCAGGCAGGGAGAAAGGATCTAGAGACTAAGAAATTGGATACTCCATAGGAACAGTAGCAGTAAATTGACTTAAGTCCTAATTGTTAGTTCTTCTCCATGGTGCCAAATTTTTATACAAAGTTCACATACTTAGGAAGCTTTATTATGGAGGACAAAGAGAACCATAATTATCACACACTGTAAAATCTGCTACAATTGAAAAAGCTAAATAAAATTTTTATGGATAGGAGACACTGGGGGAAAATAGATTAGAAAGCTTTTGGTTTCCTCCCAAAGAAGTCCAGTTTAAACAGAATCCTCATGGTATTGAATTTTGTGGCATAGTCACAGTGAATTTCTACTATGAGGTCAAAATCTGTGTTATTCATTCTCTACATCTGAAATGTCCTTTCCCATCCAGTGCCTTTACTCACTTGGCTACCTTCCACTCACTTTGAAGATTGCAGCTAAGATGGCACTTGTTCCTGACAGTCTGTCATGATCCCCCACGTGAAGATGAGATGCTGCTACTATGAGATCACATACAATTTGTACTTTCTCTCATTTTAGTACATCATGCTGTACTACCATTGTTCTATCTTCCTTGATTTCAAACACCTGGGAGAATGCTTGGCATCATCATTGCTCAATATGTATTTGTCGAATGACATATTTAGTTGAACAAGTACAAGATTGTATGTATCACTATGTAAATCGATGAATTGATGGATAATATATGCCAATGTTTGTTCTAACTTCTGAATATGAGTAATCCTATGAGAAGGCTATTGTTGATAAAAGTAGTAAAATTAAGAGAACTCAGACTCTGGGCCAACAAATTATACCAAAGTCATACACTACTTGTTCTTGCATTCATTTATTAATCATCAAATAAATATTGATTAGATGCTTATTATGTAAAAGATACTCTTTTCTTTAAATTTACTCAAATATATATTAAATGCCTCTCTAGTGGTTATGTAGCAAAATGTCAATTATTTTGGCTGCAATTATTTATTTACTGTTTTCATATATTCTAGGAGCCAATTATGAGCAAAAATAATTTTAAAAAAATGTTGTAAGCTTTGTACGTACAGTGCTTATGATTAATAGCTTAGTATATATTTTCTTTCAAAAAATTGTAAAGCAAGGGGATAATTGTCAAATCAACTCAATGTGTGTTTTTCATAACAATTTAACCTGTATATGCAGGTTGTATAATTAGTAATTACAAATGAATGGGTGCATGAGCTTCTGTTGTGTCTCTGTAAAGACCTCATTGGGAGTTTGATGATCAGCAATTGGGTCAGCTACAGACCTGGGGTTAAAGTAAAGCCCTGTTGCTATACAGGATGCTATATAAACCCCACCATTCACAAAAAGCTATTTCAAGAGTTGAAATATTTTACTATAGTCAAGAGTTTTAAAAATCAAGGGGAAACTGGTTACATGTAAGGAGCATTGCATATTTGAAATTAGAACCAAGTTTCTGGATATCTAGTCAAGCCATGTAAATGTTCTTGGAGTTGGAGGAAATTTTCTAGATGAAAAGATTCCTGAAGAGACCAGATTTCATTCCTTATAAATCCTGTTTTGTAATGGCAGCAGCTCCCTGGGTTTGGATATGGTTCATTACTTGTTCATAAGTGACTTGCTAATAGTGTTTGCTAGATGTACCATGTTATGGAAGCAAATAGCTTTTAATTCAAAGAAACATATAAATATCTTCAGGAGTTGTGCGGTGTCTCTATCAGGACAAAAGTACAAAGAAATGAGAATGGAGAGAAATGATACATGCAAAATTATTGATAGGGAATAAAGATCTATAATCTGAGATAAATTTGGATCATCATTACTTATAAATTAAATAACATTCTCTGTTCTCACTAGAACCAATTTTCAGCTTTATTTCCTTCATGTTATATTTCAGTAAAACCTCATTTATTAATGGTCTGAGTTTCAGATATTAAACTTTCACTTGTCTTTGGTTTATCTCAGATCAAAAGTATAGGTACCTCCACAAGGACCATTCTTCTTTTTCTAAGCTTTTCTGAGTTTTCATAATATGTAAAAATATGTGATATTTTTGTAATATGTAATATTACATAATATGTAAAAAGTAAAATTTCATGTGGCTCAAGAAAATGTTAATGATGCCACAATGTCTGGCAGTAGAATTTAGTCAAGATCTAGAATGTTTACAGTTTTTTTTTGGAAAAGAGTAGAGTTGAACAAAAACTGAAATGCTCCATTCAGTATTTCATAGTGTTCATTCCATCACAAAAGCTAAACAAACCTAAACCATATATCTCAGGCACCTGGATCATTATAGGGTGATAGGAGGTAATCATCCTTTGTGACTTTACTTTCAATTTTAGATGTTTATCTTTGAAAGGTTCATTTTCTTAAGAGATTTTATCAGCACAGATCATTATGCAATTATTGGGATCAATGAAAATTATCCAGAAAGAACTAGGTGTTACCAATATTTTGACATTATGCCTATCACTGCCCTTCCTTTTATACAGACTCAATGTAGCAGCTAAATAAAGTTGAAGAAAAAGAATCTTCTTTTCTAGATAGTTAAAAATTATTAGGAAATGAGCTGTGTTAATATGTAGGAAAAAGCATTCTGAACACAAGCCAAGAATACATAAAACTTTAGACAAAAACTACAAAAGCAGTTTGGCAAATAGCATAGAGACTTAGGTGGCAGGAGAGGAGAGAACAGGAAGAGGGAAAGTGGAAACTAAATCCCATAGGAACTTGAAGATCTTTGTGAGGGCCTGTTGCTCAGAATCACAGAATCACGCTTGATCCATC
The DNA here is from genome assembly GCA_004024945.1 of Uropsilus gracilis. NCBI lineage: Eukaryota > Metazoa > Chordata > Mammalia > Eulipotyphla > Talpidae > Uropsilus > Uropsilus gracilis. The sequence goes on from PVHY01003030.1 coordinate 31,640, forward strand.
ATTTTTATTGAGGTGAAACTCAGTCAACTTATTAACCATTTCAAAGTGAATAATTCAGCAGCATTTAGTACATTAAAATATTGTGCAACACCTGAATCCTTGTAATTCTGATCATTTTAATCCAAATTAAACTGTGAACAGAAGAAACTGTGTTACTCCCCACCCTTCTCTATGCCTAGTTCTTAAATTCTCTCTCTGTGCATTTACCTTTTCTAGATATTTCCTAAAAATGGAATTCTACGGGGTACAAACTTTGGTAGTGGAATTTTTTTCCCACTTGGTTTTCTTTGTCTGAAGTGTGCTTTTTCCTGTATCTTGCTCTTTATTTTTATGACTGAAAAATATTCCACTGGCTGTAGATCTAGACCAGGACTTGTTTACCCCCAGCTCATTAACTCATGGACATTTGGATTGTCTTCTCTGTGGAATATTGTGAATAGCTTCACCATGAATGTCCTTGTGCAGTTTTGGTTTGAACACCCATTTTCAGTTACTTTTCATATGTGTCAGGGAGCAGAATTGCCTGGTTATGTGGCAATTGTGTGCTTAACCTTTTGAGGCACCATAAGCTGTTTTCATTGAAGGATTTTTGATCAGAGAAAGGGCCTGATATATTTTATGATTTAAAAGATTGTTTTACTGCTATGAGGAAAATAGATTGCAATGGAGAGAGGTAGAAGCAAGAGACAGTTTAGGGATTAATGGGCAATCATCCAACTGAGAGATTGTATTTCATTGAAACAGGATATAAACACTGGGGAATAGTGAGAAGTGCTCCCATTTGGGGTATTAAGGAAAGCTGACAAGTTTTGTTGTTGACTTGGAGATAAGAAAAAGAAAGCTTACAAGGATGACTATACAATTCCTGCTTATGGAATTCAAAGAATGAAAGAAGCAATTATTTAGAAAGGACAACTGCGAATGCTAGATTTAGAGAATAAAACCAAGGGTTAAGTATTATATATGTTAAATTAACAATATGTCATCAACACCTGTGCTAGATATTTATTAATGTGAGCAAACTCCTACATAGCTTTGTGATGTATTTGATTATGAATCTCTAGGTCATTAGTTCTGTAAGTTCCACTGAATTATTCTGCTGGCCTCACCTGTGACTGTAACAAGCTGCTCAATTAGTTGGGGACTGGCTTATGTAGGATACCTCTGATAGGATGGATCATACTACAAATGGTCTATCTTCCAATAGATTAGCATCAGCATTTTTATATGAAAATTTTAGATCAGCGGGAGAGAATAGTCTTTTGGATTCTCAACTTGCAACTTCAACAGATACCTTTGCATGCAATTTGTCAGTCACAAGTTCAATGCAGATTGAACAGCACATTGAAAATAGGTATGCAAAATCAGGGAAAAATCAGTGGATTATCTGACTCTCTCTATCTGTCTGTCTACCAACCTACTTGCCTCCCTGCCTGCTTACCTTCTTAAATTACCACACCATCAGCAAGAAACTATTGAGAATTTATTTCATTACATATGCCTGAAGTTCAGGTAAGACGGCTGAACAGAAGCTGAATATAGCTTGATAGAGGAGACTCTTTTCAAGAATTGAACCCTAAATATCTAAAAAATTAAGAACTAATGAAATAAGGGAGCAATATAAAAGTGAATTTGATGGCTCTATCAGTGAAGCAAGAGGAGATCCAGAAGAGGTTGTTTCTAAGAAGTTAAATTTCCCATTGAAAACACCAAAAATGTGCATTTGTGTATGTATTGTTTTTTTTTTTTTTCTGATAATTAAGTATTTTGGAAATTATGTGACCAATTATAATGGTGACTGTTCTCTCTAGCCTTAGGCTAAGAGAGGGGCAGTAGTTTATGTGAATACCAAAATTCTTCCTGTATTAAGCTCATTAAAAGATCTGAACTTCCATTAATTCCAGGGAAACTAGGCCAGAAATTGTCTGCAATGCTAATGGGAGCTATGAATTTGAATTTTCATTGAAGTAATAAGGCCATGTATTTTAACCACTGGTACAATTCAGTGGTGAGGGCAATTGAAAGACATTCACTTTATAACCATTTTGAAACACATATTTATTGAACATTTTCCTATACATAAAATTGTTCTATGTTTCACAATTATGCAAATAGAATATGGCACTTGATTTGCCCATTAAAAAAAAAACATAGATGAGATAATAAATTTTATAAATTGCTAATGGGAAGGGAAGTGTTATCATGTTTACATGGAGATATATACATGCAAAGCAGGAAAAGACCTACTTAGCAATAGTACAGCATAGACTGTAGAGAGCCCAGAGAGGAAGCTTAACAAGAAAAGGTAAACATTGGGTGGGAGGGGAAGGTGGTAAGAGCAAAATCCTTGCCTTTAGTATTTTTATAAACAATATTTTAGACTAGTATGCCCCAATTGCCACTGGTGATTTTTACATTGTGCTACGCACCATTCTAAGCACTTCTACTCCAATTTACTCAGTCTTGATAGCAACAAATACATTCAGAGACATTTTTTGTGTCTACATGACCTCAGGACAGTTCACTTGTTTTCAATGTACTCTCTCAGCACCTTCCTACAGGTTTGTGTTATGGTGCCTTTCTATTTTGTTGCTAGTCTGCTTGTCACTGTAGCCTTAGAAAGTCATTTAGATGCATGAGATCAAGCTTGGGAGCAGTCCTCGACCAATGGCATCCAGGAGTCAGTGGGTGAGAACCTCAATTTTCCTCCCTTTTGAGTGATCCTTCTGAGACTTCATGTCATACAGTTTCTTGTACAATCCTCGGGGTGACTGAGGTTTAGTTGTCTAGCACAAAACTTCACTGAGTTGTGCTGTGCATTGTCTTCTTTCCTTACTGTTTCATTATTCTACCTTTCTTAATCTTCTTTTCTATAATTACCTCCCAGATAAACTACATCCAAATCCATGTTTAGGCACTGTTTGTGGCTAATCTAAACCCATACAGGAATAAGTTGTTCTACATTGTCACAGACATAAAAATGAGGTTATGAACACATAAGGAATTGATCATACTTTTCTACAGAATTACTAGAATCTTAGCTTCCAGTACTAAGCAATACTCAATCTATCTCAGAATCATGATTTTCATTATTAGTTATAGACAAAAATGTATGTACTCAACTATGAAATCCAATGAATCAAAATTACAATTTTTTGTATTCAAAGAGAAGGAATTAGTTTCTTGAGAAGAATATAAGCTTAGAATACTATGTGTTCTGAGGTAGAAATGTTGCTTTATTTCCCTACCATTCTCAACATAAATTTCTAAGGGATAGCCACATAGTTTAATCTATGAATATTTTATTTCAAAAGATAATGCGTTAAAGGACCCGATTTTTAGGATTTAAAAATCTGTAATTTGTTCTGAATCTTGGTTGACGTCTTTCCTTCTGGATTTGTGAGAACTTAGGTGACAAATACAGTCTACATTTGTATGGCATTTTTTTTGGTTTACTTTTTTAAAGGATTTAGTCATATGTTCTTTCATTTAGTGCTTGCAACCTTATGAGATACAAGGAGTCATTTTACAGATGAGGGACTTAATTGCAGTGATTGCATCTTATCCACATTAATGTTCTTGACATGTGGCAGAAATACATAATGATCCAGTTGTCTTGCAGTCAAAGATCGAATCTTCTTTTCATAAAGCATTTGACTATAGTCAGTGCTAAGGAAAACAACTAAGATTGAACACTCTGGACGGGTGATGTGTAAAGGGGATGGTTTAAGTGAGTTTGTAAATGCTGGTTTTCACAAATTAGTACCTTTTATTCCTGTATTTGCAAAAATGTCTGTAGAATTGTTCTAACAGGAGTCATAAAAATAAACAGTGCTATAGTAACAAGGACTCAAGTTTTAGCTCCGACAGTTTCAGCAATTACTCACCTTCTCTGTTAGTGATTCCTACCCCTTTCATTTCTTCAACTTCTTTATCTTTGGTTTATTTTAGGTAGACTGGCAATAGAATATTCAGTAAAAATGAAATTGAATTTACCTTAAAACTATTAAATGAGTCAAATCATAACTGTTTCTTCATCTTTTGTTAATTTCAAGCAACTGGCTCTCAGCACACTTGAAAAAGGGAAGACAAGAAACTGTGTGTGGATACTTAATATTTGCCCTTTCTTAAAAGTCAGGGAAAACATTTTTAATTAGTCTTGTCAATCCAGCAGTTGCAAAAGATATTGTTGTCTCTATTCTTCATCTGTTTGTTCCACCTGAAGATTGGTAAATACTTTCAATCTTCATGATCTTTCAATGGGGTCCGAAATGGCAGCAACATCTAAATTTTCTATCTGATCAACAATGATCCAAGCTCTATTCTGATATATTGACACCATATCTCCTTCCTCTCTACAAGCTGTTGATTTTTTACTTTTTGTGGTAAAAAAAAATGCATAACAATTTACTAATTTAATTCCACACATATAGTTCGGTACTGATAATTATATTCACTTAGTTGTATAACTATCTCCATAATCTTCTCATTACTTTTTTGGTTTATAAAACTAGAAGCCATTCCAATTAAAAAAAGATAACTCTATTCTCTCTTTCCACAAGATTCTGATGACTACCATTGTGCTTTCTATATGAACTTGACTATATGAGATATTTCTGATATATGGAATCATATAGTATTTGTCTTTTAGTGGTTGATCTTTTTCACTTAGTATAATGTGTTCAAGATTCATTCATATTTTATCATGTTTCAGATTAGCCCTCCCTTAATAATGTCCATATAAGTGTGTGAGTGTATCACATTTTCCACTAGCACGCTCTGAATATGAATGTGCAAATATCTCTTAAGACCCTGTCTTTAATTCTTTTGATGTTGTACTTAGAAATGAATCACAGTGTCATACAGTAGTTCTATTTGTAATTTTTTATTTTACATGGAAATATCACCATTTCAGTCCCACCAACAGTATATGGGAGTTTCCGTTTCTTGGCATCTTCACCAACATTTGTTATTTGCTGTTTTTTTCTTTTTATTGTTGCTAACCCAAAAGATATAAATGACATCTCATTGTGTTTTTAATTTGAACTTAATTAAAGTAATATTGAGATAATCTTTCTGTGCTTGGTGACCTTTTGTATATCATCTTTGTAGAAATGTCTATTGAAGTTCATTGCTTATTTTTAAGACAATGGAGTATTTCATATATTTTCATATCATCTTTGCACAGAAGTAATGATAACCTTCTCTGTAGCTTTTCAGTTTCAGTAAATGTTCTATCAAAGTAACAAATTCATTGATTTATAATGAGAATTTTCAATATTTTATTAACTCTTTTTGACAAACCATAGGCCCCCACTATGAGTTATACTCAATTATTTTCTCCATAAAAATTATGGAAGGATATTTGTATATATTCTTACAACTTATTTCTTGCTTATGTCCAGGTCATTGACTATTTCCATTATTCACTATTAGTGTTTGTCTTGTTCTTTTATTTTGTTATATTCTGCATTTGTTAGCGTTGCTAGATTTAGGGGCAATGGAAATTTTTAGATTTGTTTTAAATCTGCCACTTTAAATAATCAGTTAGAGTTGAAGATGAGTAAGAATAAGTATTTCAACCTTGCATCAAAAGGAAACATAGATTTTGTTCTTTGTAAAAATTTTAATCAGAAGTTCTTAACTTTCTCACCATTGATGTAAAACTCATTTGTGCTTGCACTGCAACCAACATAAATCATTAACACACAAAAGAGTAGTAAGCAACCTTTAATCAATATCACTTCCTTCTGTGAGACACAGTGGAAATCAAAGACTACAATTTGTCATTGGTTAGAAAACTTACAAAATATTTAGCCAGTGTCTTATATCTTCCAGCACTTACTTTGTTCTAACCACACCATTTTTATTCTTGCTTTTAGGAGAAATCAAGGTCCTTTCTTCCCTGAGAACTTTGCACATCTTTTTTTTTTTTTTTTAAATTTCATCTATTCCATTGAAGTTTTAACTCAGTGCCATCTCTTTAAAAGACCTTCTGTCATCTAATTCAGGGATATTGCTTTTTCATACTTATTATTCATTCACTTCATTTTTGTTTACATCTGAAATTATTTTCTGGAATCATCTTATTCATTCTTTGTTTGCATGTTTATTTTCTGTTAGCCATCAATACCACCCATTCAAATGTATGTCACATGATTGCAGAGGTCTCTTTCTTTGGTTCACCTCCCTATCCTCGGTGCCTTCAGTGGTACCTAACTAATATCATATGCTTAATAAATGTATATTAAATGAGACCATGATAACAATGTCAATCAGGGATCAGCTGACATTTTCTGTAAAAGAACAGACAGTATTTTAGGTTTTGCAGGCAATATGGTCTGCATAGCATATACTCAACTCTGTCACTGCAGTGCAAAAGCAGTCATAGACAATACATAAATCAGCTAATATGACTATATCGCAATAATATTGTTTCCATAAATAGGTGATAGGCTGGATTTATCTTTTGCACCAATGTGCTATTTTTGCAAATCTACTGTTGTCAACTTTGGTGTCAGGTACACCTATATGTTGATTTAGCTTCAAGTGTTTGCAAAAAGAAAATTGTTAACAATATAAAAGCCAAAGATAAAGTTTAATTTACTTTTAAAATCTAGACAGCATTTGAGAGAAAAATTAAGATAATAATTCAGACTTTCTACATAGTGCTATGACTCTTCTTTACTCAGAAACTTCAGCAGGAAGGAGCATATTAGTATTAAAAGTAGCTTGTTTGTGGAAGGAAATGTACATTAGAAAAACCTGTAATTGCTGGACGATACCCACAGGGTTAGTGATTTAATAAATCTGGGGTGGTGCCAAAGGCTTTGTTTTTATATCTAGTGGTAGGTAATGCTGGTGTGCAGAGTTTAAAAAGTTCAGAGATAATATGTGTTAAGATATGAGTGAGATGATACAAACAAAATACAAAGATTTCTCAGTTGGTGGAATATAGGATTTCTGAACATTTATAGTACACATTTTAGGACACAAAATGTGAGAAAAATATCCGGAAGAGTAGCATAAACAAGAATTACCCATTGGATATACAGAATGGGTAAAATAGGAACCACATGACTACTACAGTTTTATCTGGGAAAATTGGTTGAATGGTTAAGAAAAACCATTAATCAGAATAAGGAATTCAAGAAAAGAGTTTGAAACGATTTTCATCAGCTTTCATTGGCCTTTGAAATCATGGTGGGGGGCGGATAGAACTTAGGGGATAAAGAGAAGATTTCAGTAATTATAAGCTATACGGACTGATTGCATTTTCTTCTTTAACAGAAGTAGTAGATTGGTGATTATATAGTGGCACTTGATTAAGTATGACATTTGACTATATATTTTTTCATGTTACACTGGAAAAATGATCCACTCACTCTGTTATGTTATATGATGTTAATACTGGTTTTATGAATGAATGCTAAAGATGTTGGCCTAAGTATAACAATATATTGATGAGGGTTAATGGCATCAATCTCTTTTTTCAGCTGTAATTGCTAGATATGGGAGGACAAATAAATTAGTGAATAAAATGTATTGAATGAAAGAATATTCATGATAGGATACATTTAAAAGTCAAATCTTAACAATTATTAAAAAAAACACAAATCTTGTCTTCCTAATAAAAGAATATAGGAAAGGAGGAAAAGAGAAACAAATAATAAGGTATATCAGTGCAAATTGACACATATGAGTTCAAATGGTTTTATATAAGCATAAAAAATATAAATGGAACAAACCTTCCATTTGAAAGGCAGAGAAATTCATACTGGTTTAAAATTGAACACATCAAGACTGAACTCTATGCTTTCTACACAAGTTGAAAATAACAAAGGATAGAGATATAACATGCGCACTATAACAATAAGAAAATTTATTAGACAAGCTAGACTTTAAGACAAGTATTATTATGCACAAAAAATAGGACATGATTCATTGATTAAAAATTTACCAGAAGATATACTAATATTAAAAATAAATATATCTAATAAAAGTGACCTTATAGGAACATATATATATATATATATATATATATATATATACATATATATGTGTGTGTGTGTGTATCATATAGATGATATACATAGCAAAAATGATCATATCAAAAAGAAACAGAAAAAAATCACATATTTAACTTATGGTTTTTATTCCCTATCAGTTATTACTAGAAAAGCTAGAAAAACAATTCTACAGATTCTTCCACATTTATTATTTCCCCAGGTATATCAGAAACAGATATTAGGATCTGTTGCTTTGTAACTCACTTCTTACTGAGGGCTATTTAAACCCTTGAAAACACACAAGCACACACACACATGCGCGAACAGACATTTTGCAGTAGATTACTATTTTTGGCAACTTAATTTATGAAAACATTATTAGCTTTCTTATATATTTATCTCTGTTATGTTTCATGTTTAGTATATATACCAGAAGTTCTTTTTGAAGAAGTTCTCGATGTCTTTACATTCCAGTTCCCTCATGTAGTGGAACTTAGTGACAGCTACCTGGAGAAGATAAGGCCTCAGTAAATTTGATTACTTATTGAATTAAGAATTCTTATTATGTTCTTGTCCAAAAATGTGTAAATTCCCATGTCCTGCTATTCAGGATCTAGAATGTCAGTTTTTCTTACAAGTCCTAAATATGTGGTCTCTCTTTATTCTTACATTTCTGTATCTCAACCAGTTGGTTCATTTCCTATCTGTTGCTAAGCAAATCCAGCAACAACAAACACATATTAAAATGATCTTTTCAACCTCTTTTTTCTACCTCAATAATCATTTGATCTGTCTTCCCAGTTATTGCACACAAAAGGTTTATCAAGTATTTTGCATTTGAATGATATAGATCAAAGGTTATCCAGTTTATGTTTGTCTTCTCCTCCTCCATTCAGTCACTGAGTTAGAGCTGCATATTGAAAAATGTTTTTGCAATGTCATTCTGATTCTGGTATTAATTTTTGTCTTAATAGGAATAAATTGTACTGGTTGCAGAAGCAAACAGTGCAGAACCTCAGTGGCTTTAAACAACTAAAGGAATTGTATTTATGCTTGTGTGGACATGCTTGGGCATGCCCTGGTCTTCATATATACCAGATAATAACACTGGAAGTTGAGGAAAGTACCAGGTTCTCCTTACAGAGAAAACTTGGGACCAGCCTCCTTTCATGCTATAGTTCTATTATATTCAATATATGACTTCATGTCACCCTTATATAATTTAGCTAGAAGGTGGAGGAGAAAGAGGGTAGAGGTATGTGTAGTCCAAATTGTCTAAATTCAGAAGTGGCAAATATTTTCTCTAATACTACACTGGTAAGGACTAGTCACCCTGGTATTTCAGTACAATCTAGAAAATGGAAAGCACACTAGTTATTTTAGCAGATAATTTGATGTGAGAAGTTAATTAAATGGATAATAAATGAAGTGAATGGATAATGAAATACTGGAGGGACATGAAGAAAACATTGTGAGAGAGGGAGGGGGAGGAATGGAGGAGGGATGAAAGGGAGAAGGAGGAGGAGGAGGGAGAATATTTTCCATGCTGTTTGTCTTGCCTAGGAGATAATTCTGTAAAAGGAGGAATCTTGTCACACACTAAGCATGCAGATAAAACTAATCAGATTACCATATGCTGACAGAAGTACTAATGAGGCTTTCTTGAGCAAGTCAGCATTCTCAAAAACAAAAACCCCTTATAAACTAGGTTTCCAATCATGAAGTTCTGCTTTTCTAATAGATTCATTTCAAACAATAGAGCAAATAAATGCATCGCCCATATACTCAATTTCTCAAGCAATAGTCTAAAGTGATTTCTTAATTTGAAGATTCTGAATTTGAACACAGCCATATGTGAAACTCTACATGGGTGCAATCCACAGGAAAGGCTGTTCTCTTCAATCATATATTTAGATTTTGTTCCCTTTTCTCACAATTCAGGGAATTTGGGACATGTCAAACAAAGATATACTCATGCTTTAATTTGGACTGTAAAATCTTCAGTCTTTCACCTTGGATCTGGGTGTATCCACCACACACCATTTAACTTGTAAAAATCTCAACTTGTTCCTTATCTCAGCTCAATAAACCTTCCTGATATATCCCCATCCTTCTTTAAGAAGCTTATTATTATCATTATTATTACTTTGTTTTAGTAAGAGGTGGGAAAGAAGTCTTCATTATGTAAAATGTGATATATAAATCTATGTGGAGGGCTTCTAAAAGTAGAATGTCTGCCAAGTTCTATAACAACTTTACCAGTGTATAATTAAGTTCTCATTTAAACTATTGTTTATGTTTGTGTGAAGGGAGAGTGTGGAACTCAGAAATAGTAAGTTGTTGTGGGGTGTTTTTCCTCCTGTATTTTGAATTATATGCTAGATTCTGGTTTAACAGCTATGATTTTTTTTAAAGTAGCCATCCTGAATTTTTGATTCTAAGAATATGGTAGCCTAGATGACAGAGAAAGCCCCTTGATACAAGATACCAAGATGCCATGAATAAAATGTAAGAACTAGGGTGAAGGAAGACAATTTCAGGAGCTAAAAATTCAATGAAAACAAAAGTTTAGAATATATTGAAATTTGATTAAAGCATTTCTCCTGGAGTATCTGATAATCTTGATGACCTAGAGCTAGATATTTAAGTCCATGCTTTTGTAATAGACACAGGACAAAGTCTGAGACTCATGTACTGCAGATGAATTTGATAAGAGACCCAAATATGGAGTCTGCATTTATGAAAGACAACAGAGTCATCTGAAGGAAATAATACAAAAGGAGATGTAAAAGATTGTTATGTGTTTCATATTTGACTGTGAATGCAAAGTAAAGAGTACACACACACACACATAATTGTTTGTCTGTGCTTCTATGTAGGCAATTAATTTGAGGATAAATTTCTAAAAATTGAATCTTCGATAACTGATGAATGAATCAGTATTAACATCTAAGGTCTTCATTACAATTTTAGACTTATTCTATATTTAATTTCTAATCTATCTTCATGTTCTTTTTACTCTCCTAGTTTCTATTCATACATTTTTCTATTGAACTGTGCTCAGTTTTCTACTCCTACATTGTATTGTCACCATTCCATTTAAAAACACAGGTTTCTCCACTTCGCTATTGTAGTCTTAATTTTTGGAAAGTCTATTTGATTCATTAATATGGTTTTTATTCCTTATGTTGAAATTTATCCATGCCCTTCAACTTTTTCTCTATTCCTTTTAATATAATCTTTTAATATAATCTTTTTTTAGTTGCTAGATATATTACCAGTCATTTCTTTTTTCACAATTGTATTTCATTTCCTCCTTGAGTATGTAATAATTGCTTTTTATTTAATTTTAATAATTTATATATATATATTACATCATTATGATCGCTGGGGGTCACCTACCACCTCCCCTCCCTGGCCACTCCAGTTGGTCCCCTCCCCCAGTTGTGTACTTTTGTTTGGTTGTCCATATATTAGTGAAATCCTTTGGTTTCTGTCTTTTTCTTTCTGACTTGTTTCTGCCAATATGATTTCTTCTAGGTATATCCATGTTACCAAAAAAAATCATCAAATTTTTCATTTTTAATTGATGCATAATATTCCATTATGTATATATACCACAGCTTTTTCATCCAGTCCTCCGTCTTGGGGCATTTGGGTTGTTTCCAGGTCTTTGTAATTATAAATAGCGCTGCAATAAATATCTGAGCACAGGTGTCCCTTTGTACCCACATTGAGGTCTCCTTTGGGTAGATTCCCAGAAGAGTGATTGCTGGGTCAAATGATAGCTTCATTTTCATTAATTTAAGGGTCCTCCACACAGCTTTCCATAGTGGCTGGACCAGTTTACATTCCCACCAGCAGTATAAAAGTGTTTCTTTCTCTTCACATCCCCACCAGCACTTGTTGTCTGTTTTTTGGATGTGGGTCATTCTAACTGGTGTAAGGTGGTATCTCATTGTGGTTTTGATTTGCATTTCCCTTACTTCTAATGAGGTTGAACAGTTATTCATGTGCCTTTTGGTCATTTGGACTTCCTCTTTGGAGAAGTGTCTTTTCAGATCTTCTCCCCATTTTAACTGGATTTTTGGCTTTGTTTTTGTTAAGTTGTGTGAGTTCTTTGTATATCTTTGTTATCAGACCCTTATCACTTGTATGGAGGGCAAAAATATTTTCCCACTCGGTTGGGATTCTTTTTGTTTTTTCTGTTGTCTTGTTTGCTGTACAGAAGCTTTTTAGTTTGATGTAGTCCCAGCTGTTTATGTTTTCCTTCATTTTTTTGCCAATTATAGATGTGTCCAAAAATGGATTTCTGAATTGTACCTCAGGAAGGGTTTTGCCCAGATTTTCCTCTATATATTTTATGGTTTCAGTTCTTATGTCCAAGTCTTTTATCCATTTTCAATTAGTTTTTGTACATGATGTTAGGGAGGTATCTTGGTTCATTTTTTTGCATGTCGTGGTCCAGTTTTCCCAGCACCATTTATTGAAGAGGCTGTCCTTGTTCCAATGTAAGTTTTTCATTCCTTGTCAAAGAGTAGTTGAATATATATGTGTGCCTTTATTTCAGTTCTGTTCCATTGGTCTGACTGTTTTTGTACCAGTACTAAGCTGTTTTAATTACCATGGCTTTGTAGTATAGTTTGAAGCCTGGAATAGTAATACCTCCAATTCTCTCTTTTTCTGGTCAGGAGGTTTTTCAGTAATTGAGAACTTTTATTATCCCATATAAATTTCTGTAATTTTTGTTCTATCTCTTTGAAGAATGTTGTTGGAATTTTTATAGGGATTGCATTGAATCTGTATATTGCTTTTGGTAGGATGGCCATTTTGATGATGTTAATTCTTCCAATCCATGAGCAGGGAATATCTTTCCATTTCCTTATGTCTTCTATCTCTTTTAGCACCATTTTGAAGTTCTCTTTGTATAGCTCTTTCATGTCTTTTGTTAGGTTTATCCCCAGGTATTTTTTTTTTCGGTGTAAATGAGATGGTTTATTTAATTTCTTCTTCTTCTGCATGATTTTTTGTGTATAAGAAAGCATCTGTCTTCTGTGTGTTGATTTTGTAACCAGATACTTTACTGAACTGGTTTATTGTTTCAAGAAGTTTTTACATGGGTTTTTTTTGGATTCTCTACATAAAGAATCATATCATCTGCTTATAATAGACCTTCAGTTTTTCTTTTCCTATTTGTACTCCTTTTATGTCTTTGCCTTGTCTTATTGCCCTTGCTAGAACTTCCAGTACAATGTTAAAAAGTAGTGGAGAGAGTGGGCATCCTTGCTTGGTTCCAGATCTTAATTGGAATGATTTTAGTTTTTCCCTGTTTAAGGTGATGTTTGCTGTAGGTTTGTCATAGATGTCTTTTATTATGAGATATGTCCGTTTTATCCCCAAATTTTCAAGAGCTTTTATCATAAATGGGTGTTGAACTTTATCAAATACTTTCTCTGCATCTACTGATATGACCATATGGTTTTTGGTTTTCTCTTTGTTGATGTGGTGGATTGTATTAATTGATTTTCGAATGTTGACCCATCCCTTTGCCCCCAGGATAAATCCCACTTGGTCATGGTAAATAATGCTTCTTATACATCATTGGATTAGATTTTCCAAGATTTAAGTTAAAAGTTTTTGCATCCGTGTACACTAGGGAAATTGGTCTATAGTTTTCTTTCTTCGTGCTGTCTTTATTTGGTTTTGGTTTGAGAGTGATGTTTTCTTCATAGAATGTGTTTGGAACCTTCTTTCTCAATTTTTTGGGAAAAGCTTTAGTAGTGCAGGCGCTATTTCCTCTTTGATTGTCTGGTAGAATTTGTTTAAGAAGCCATCTGGATCTGGGCTTTTGTTTTTAGATAGAATTTTGATGACTGCTTTAATATCGCTTCTTGTGATTCGTTTGTTTAAATTCTCTACTTCTTTTTTTTTTTTTGCTTAGTTTTGGGTGGTTGTATATTTCTAAGAATCTGACCTTCTCTTCCAAGTTGCTGTATTTGTTTGTATATAGGTGTTCATAGTAATTTCTAATTATCCTTTGGATTTCTGATGTGTCTGTTGTAATTTCTCCTCTTTCAACTGTAATCCTGCTTATTTGTGTGTTCTTTCTTCTTTGTGAGGTTTGCAAGGGGTTTATCAATTTTATTTATTTTTTTGAAGAACCAACTTTTGATTTTGTTGATTTTCTCAAGTCTTTTTTGCTGTCTAAATTTTTTTATTTTTGCTTTTATTTTTATTATTTCTTGTCTTATGCTGGGTTTTGGATTTTTTTGTTATTTCTTTTCTAGTTCTTTGAGTTGGGAGATTTTATTTTGGTTGTTTTCTTGCTTTTTTATATGAGCCTGTATTGCTATGAACCTTCCTCTTAAGAATTAGTTTGCTGAGTCCCAGACATTTTGGAATGTTGTGCCTTCTTTGTCATTTGTTTCAAAGAAGGTTTTAATTTCTTCTTTAATTTCCTCAGTTACCCAGTCTTTGTTTAGTAACATATTATTCAGTCTCCATGTGTTGGGCATTCTTCTTGCTTTCTTTTCATTGTTGTCTTCTAGTTTGATGTCTTTATGATTTGAGAAAAATTTTGGTACTATTTTAATCTTTGTGTATCTGTTAATGTTTGCCTTATATCCTAATATGTGATCAATTTTTGAGAATTATCATGTGCATTTGAAAAGAATGTGTATTCCTTTCTTTGGGAGTGCAATGTCCTGTATATATCTATTAGGTTCATATGGTCTAGATCTTCATTTAGGGCTTTTGTGTCTTTGTTTAGTTTTTGTCTTGTTGATCTGTCCTTTGGTGAGAGTGGTGTGTTGAAATCACCTACCACATATGTATTTTTGCTGATGTCTGTTTTCAGTGCTGTTAGCAGTTGTTTGTTGAATTTTGGTGCTCCCTCATTTGGTGAGTATATGTTCATAATTGTTATGTCTTTGTTATTATGTATTGACCCTTTTATCAATATATAGTATCCTTCTTTATCCCTTGTCACCTTTATAGCTTAAAGTCTACTTTATCTGCTATTAGTATGGCTACTCCTATTTTCTTCTGGGGGCCACTTGCTTGCAGAACTTTTTTTCAGCCCTTTACTTTTAGTCTGTGCTTATCTTTTGTGTTTAAGTGTGTTTCTGCAGACAGCAGAATATTGAGTTTTATTTTTTTTTCACTCTGCTACTCTGTTTTGATTGCAAAAAAAATTGCTGATTGCTGAATTTAGACCATTGGCATTTATATGTAGTAATTGTTAAGGCTATGTTATATATCTGTATATGTTAATGCATCTATTTTCTGTTCAAAGAAAAATTTTATAATTGCAATCTTTTTTCTTTGTTTAAACCCACATATCATATCATTTTCTGCTTACATTATTTTGCTACTTAGGTTACTTTCCAATGGTGAAAAGGTGAGTCAAAGAATGTTTTTGTTAGTGGGGAACATGTCATTTATATTCTATTTGTTATTAGAAAAGAAGTACTCTTTTATTTCTGATTTTCTAAGAGTTATTTTTCCACAAATCACTAGTAAATTATATCAACTGCTCTTTTTTTAATCTATGAGATGATCATATTATTTTGTATACATATCCTTGAAAGAGTTGGTCTATAATTTTCTTCTTATGCCCTTGTCAAACATTGAATATAGTTCTGCTGTCCTCATGTCATTATCTAAGAAGGCTTTGTTTTCCCTTTTTCTAGAATTTTCTGCTGCAGTTAAACGTAGAATCTCTGTTAAAATAATTTAATTATAGAATCAATTAATGGTTGATAAATGAGTTGATACTTTATTTCTCTTTTATCAATTCTTGGAATTTTTTTTGTGAATTTTCAAAGTGCATTGGTGTATTTCAAAGTATACTTGTATCCATTTAATTTTATCACAACTTGTATTTATGCATTCATTTTTCTTTCAGATACTCTTCACTTTTTTCTTCCAGTTATTCTTCACTGACATATGAATATATGAATAGTTAATGAAATTTAATCATCTGTGAGTGCATGATAATTTGACTTTGATATTATTTTCTAGTGTCATTTTTTGTCAATATCTAATGCTCCATTATTTTCCTCTATTTAAGTTTCATTTGCTATTCTATTTCTACCTTCTATAGATGATTGGTTTTTACCTTCTTCCTCTTATATTTAATTAATGATATATATGTCCTTTATAGTACATGCAATTTGGCACAATTTAGCTATCTTCCAGAATTTTTCAGACATTGCACTTTTTCACTAAAGGTTTAAACTGTTATTTAACATTTATTACTAGCTAATATTTTATCCATTCATCACTTAGAAATATATAGACCAATTTCTAATTCTTGATTTTTTTGTTCATGTGTTATCTATTTTTAACTTAGTTAAAAATACTTTCCTCATCATCTAAATCATTTGAAATATTGAATCTTGCATTATGTTTTCAGCATATTGTTGATTTTCGTAAATGTTTTATCTAAGCTTGAAAGCTTTGAATTCTGTAGTTCTGGGGTATGGTGATTTGTATGTCAATTGCACTTATTCATATTCATGTTGCTCAGTATTAATACATGATATAAATAAACTATGGTCAGAGGAGTAGCAAGAGTTAAATGGAACTTTCAGGAGTGATAGATATGTTCATCCTTGTGATAGTCAGAAGGGTTTATATATTTATTAAAACTTATCTAACGGTACAATCTTAATATCCCAAACTTCATATATATATATATATATATATATATAGTACCATTCAATGAAGGTGTGAAAATGAGCATTTTATTTTGCCACTTAAAGTAAAGGAGAACAAGCACATGATCAGTTCAATAATGCTAAAAATCATTTGCTAAATTTGAACATTCATTCATGAAAAAAAGCACTTGTATTAGCACTTTATAGGAAATTTATGGTTTTATTTGAAATTTATTTATAGTGCACACACACGCACATACCACACATAGTGATGGCTATCATAATATTTAGTGGTAAAATATTTGAAATCATCCATAAAATGAGAGTAAGTTTAGGTTACCCACTCATCCTTCATACATTAAGTAGTAGCCTTTAACCCAGACATACTTAAGTTTATATATCAAATCGTGGCATATTAAATGTTGTTAGAGAAATAAATATATTAAGGATTAGACTACTGTATTTCTAATCATATTTGTAATCTTTAGCAAAGTTTCACATGCTTTCATTCCCTGTCTTTCATTATGTCAGTGATTGGACATCTATGCATCTAAACTGACAGTAGTTCTGTATCTCTCTTTGTAGAACTTATAGAGTTTTCCCTTTAAGTATTACCTGGTTTCTGAAACTGAGAAGAATTCTAATTGATTAAAACTGACATAACTGTGGCTTAGTATCTGATAACAAATTTGTGCAGATATCTTAGTATGGTTGTCTCAGTATAGAGCAATTGTTATGTGATATGACTTTTCTTCACTGGTTAACCTCTTTGAATAATTTTCTTGATGGCAATCAGAACACAGTGTACTGGTGCCTAAAAGTAAACAGCTACCAGGCACTCCAGTAAATGATATTAACTATGAATTATCCATAAGAATCTTGATGGTATTTTTCCCTAAGCAAAATTCTCTTTCTTCTTTCTCTTGTTATGAATCTCCACTACCTCCACAGAGAACTTTGAGATTTTTACACTGTTCTCAGAAAGTTATGTCAGTAGGAAAGAAACTTCATAAGTTACTACTCAAATGCAACAATCATTACTTGTTATTTTTCAATTTAATTTCAGTTAAATTAACTTATTTCTGTGCAAGTAGCATTAAAGCTAATAACCCTAAAAAGGATTAAGATTAGAAAGTAATGCTGTCAGTGAAAAAGCTCATTAAAAGGCCTTTATCACTAGAAGCTGATGAACTATATCTAGGATAATTGGCCTAATTATAATATATTTGTTTCTTTAGCCAGGTATTCTTTGCTTCACTCTCTGCTGTATAATTACGGGTCTCAGTTTGGCCAATTAAGTTTCTCTTTCTACTCCATCCATTTTTAAAATTGATAGTATATAGCTCAAACTTCAGTATACCTGTGCTCTAGATAGTTAAGACCTACAATAAGGAGACAAAAAATAAAGACAAAAAGAGATAGTTTTATCCTAGTGTACCAACCATGAAACAAGATGTAGAGTGAATAAGAACTCTTTTAGGGTTTTTGACATATTTTTTAAGTGTGCTTGCTAATATTTATGTAAAATCTAACTGTATCATAGGTCTCTGATTTTGTCAATATTGCTTTATTCCTATACAGTACACTAGTTATTTTATTTCCATGACACGTAAAAGTGATTTAACAACAATGGAAAAAGTTAAATTATTTTCTTTAAGAGATAATCTAGAATTTGAGATACTCACATTTGGAAAACTAATGAATTAGTTGCTTGACTTTGCTTGACTTCTATGCTACTATTCTCAGGACATTAGTTTTTGTTTCTTGTATCTCTAAGGTCCCATTATGTTCAGATGATTTCTATAGCTCCAGGTAGTAGGATCGCATTCAAAAACTAAAAATTGGACAGAAACAAAGAGTAAAAGCAAATTATGAAATGATTCCATACTTATTATCATAAAAGAAAAAGTTTAAAGATCTTCCCTTATATCTCATCAAAAATTGGTCCTATGTTTATGTCTAATGAGAGAGAGTGGTTAGAAAAATTCATGAATTTTCCATTTTTTTTAAAATAAAGACTTGGAATAAAGGTGCTTGGTAATAACTTTTGATCATCCAACTGAAAAGTTACTTAAGAGGAAGAATATCCATTTTCCAATAAGTGGGAGTCTCTGTGAGACATCTTTTTAAATTTTAATTGATTATATATTTTCTTACAGCATTGTAGAAACCATAGTTCTCCTGCCACCATATCACCCATGAACTACTACCATATTCCCTTGTGTTCATCCCTTCTATGTTTTGGTCCCCCTCCCTCACTCTCTTTTGGTATACTTTAGTTCTTTTATCACTTTGCTAATTTTGACTTTTTCTTGACAATTTGTTTGGTTTTTCTGTGTTGCACATATAAGCAAGACCACCTGGTACTTATCTTTTTTCCTTCTTATTAATTTCAGCTAGTGTAATTCCTTCCAACTCCATCCATGTTGCCTCAAATGATATGAGTTTGTCATTTTTAATCACTGAGTAATATTCTATTGTGTGGAAAATACCAAAGTTTTTTAATCTATTCATCTATTTTGAGGCATTTGGGTTGTTTCCATATTTTATTGATTGTAAATATTGCTGCAAGGTTTCCTTTAAATGAAAGTTTCCTTTTGAATTAGAATTTCTATACACTTTGGGTAGATTCCCAGGAGTGGAATCACTGGATCATATGATTGCTCCATTTTTAGTAGTCTGAAGGTCCTCCACACAGTTTTCCATAGTGACTGGATCAGTTTGCATTTCCACCAGCAGTGTAAAGGTATTCCTTTATCTCTGCATTCTCATCAGCACATTGTTGCAAGTCTTTTTTGATATGGACCATTCTTAACAGGGTGAGGTGATATCTATTGTGGTTTTGATTTGTATTTCCCTGATTTTAAGTTACATGGACCATTTTTTCATATACCTATTGGTCATTTGTCATTTGTATTTCCTCTTTGGAGAAGCATCTTTTACCTTTTCTGTCAATTTTTTGACTGAGTTGTTCATATTGTTTCTGTTGAGTTGTGTGAACTCTTTTTTTTATAATTTATATATATATAAATTTCGCATAATTGCAATCCCAGGGATTTACCCTCCTCCCTACCTCCTCTTTGTCTCTCTATCCTAATATGTTGTGTAAACTTCATGTTCAAGTATTTGGAAATATTTCCAGCTGCGTCCTTGGGTTTATTAATATACTGAGAACAATTTAAAAATTCATTGTCTAGAATAGATATTTCTCAGAGTGAAATAGAGACTACTACTCATAACTCTTAAACAAGTGAAATTTTAGTAACATCCCAAACAGAATGATGCCTATAACACCTTAACTTTAATAGCCCTATGTAATGCATAAGAACAACATCATTAATTCCTGACTGTTCCTTCTTGTCCCCAAGCCTAGTTAAATGACAGACTAATAATAAATAATATGCTTGACATCACCATGCTGGTGCTATGAAAACATAAATGGTAAAGCCAGTGTTTAATACTTTTCTTGACATTCTTTTCATTGACATTGTCCCTATCAAGGAATGAGCAAAACAGAGGACAAACTTCCAGAAACCTTGAAAAAAGTTTGCTCTCTGATTACAAGGATTGTATATATTCAAGTCAATATAAGTGGGACAAATAAAGTAAAGTTAAAATGTTAAAGTTTTCTTTTAAAGAGGTGCTTACCTGCCTCTCACACATATCTATTAATTAGTTAATCTCTCCATCATCTACATAAAATTATACAGAAAATCAAAAGGTAATATCATGTATCAGAATTTTCATGCATATTTACCACAAGTTTGTCATGGGCACATTTCACTTTCAGTGAATTTTAACCACATTTCGCTTTGTCAGTGGATACATTTTTAAAGTGTTATTATTAAATTTTAACTAAGAATTTGTATTTGGCTATGAGTTACTCAATCACTTTGTACTTCTCTCCTTCCTAGTACTCAAAGCCATTGATTTGAGTTTTCTCTATGAAATATGAATTCTTTTCTAAAATTCTTTAAATCTCTACATTGATTGGTTTTGGGGATACCTCACCATTCCTCTGATGTCCCCTTGGTTCACTCAGACCCCTTTCTCTTGTTATTTATTAAATCTTTGTTAAGTTCATTAGTCTCTTTGCTGTGGCAGTGTCCTTCCACTGGGTGAGGGACTATGTTCTTGGAACACTGTAAATCGTGCTGGTAGATTTTTAGTCTTATCCTTGCGTTGGGTAGCCAGTTGATGCTTGTTTGTAGTCTGTCAATGTTTTTTTGTTATTGGTTGTCTCTCTATTCCATTCTCTGTGTTTTTGCTATTTCTTTGCTTTATAGTTCTGGCATCTGGTTTATGGGGCCTTGTCCCCTGTCTTTTTTGGTGAAGAAGTTTCTCCATGGGGACAGGAATCTGTGAATGGCTGTTGCAGATTGTTGTTTCCCTCTGTTTGCCACTTTGCTGTGTGACTGATACTCTGACTCTGTGGCCTTCCTTTCCCATGAAATGGTGAGGGTAACCTTGCTCTCTTAGATGGCATCTCAGAAATACGATTTTGGTTCATCCAGTCCCAGTGGGCATGTAGGTGTGACTCCATGAGAGCTTGTCCCCATAACCATTTTCCAGTCCTGCATGCACTGTCTCAATTACCGTCTCTTAGGTCTTTCTCAGATGTGTGGGCTGGACGTTTACCTGAACCCTCACACATTCTATGAGGGTGTATGTGTTATTTGTGCTCTTCATTTGGAAGGGGTGTCCTAAGCCCTTCCCCCACCCCTCTCTGTGGCCCACACATCCTTGGGTAGGGCAAGGCCAAATGGCTGCAGAGGTGATGCAACTTCAACCTTCACTGGCATAAGGGCTTGGGTGCATCAGGCTGTGGGTCTTCGGGTGGGCAGATGGCTGCCCCATGCAGCTGTCTACTGGTGGATGAGACTAAAATCTTGTCTGACACCTCATCAGGCTCACTGGTGGAGGGGTCCTATCTGGGGTTCTAAGCCACTTTTGCCCTCGGCCGGGAAGGGGGTTGCAACAGTTGAGGTCCCTGGGCCTGTGGGCAGCCATGCGGCCACCTGCTGTGTGAAATATGAATTCTTCAGGTAGGAAGTTCCAGTCCATGATTCTGTGACTAAAATGCTTTTTAAAAGCAACAATATTTTCTTGACTTTTGCTTCTTAAATATAAGCTGTTAGATGCAGTTCCAGTCATCAGGTGCTTGTTTCAAATAAGAGAAAGGAAGAGGCAAAGGAGGCAATGTAAAGGAACAAAGCATGTTTCTGTTTTTTTTTTTTTTTCTCTTTGAAGAATACATACAAGAAGCGACCATTTAATTTTCAGTGGTCAAATATGCTAAGTGTGTGTGTATATATTGAGCTTTTAAAATTTTTATTGATTATATTTTATATATGATCATATATATGCACATGCACATACATGCATATATGTATATTTAAAATAATTGTATTGCATATCTTAAGTTAATACAGTGCTATATGTCAAGTATACTTTCAAAAATCCTAGATTAAGAATTCTATGTTGCCATCATTTAGAAACCAATTAAATTGGAGGCAGTGCTGCATTGAAGAAAACTGACATTTTTTTTTTTTTTTTTAAGCAGGGAAGAGGGAGTTTTGATTGACAAATAGAATTTCTTGAGGGGAATGAAATCAACTTTCCTGTCATTTTTCAGTATTATTTACTATGTAGTATCTTTTTGAAATTGATGGTAAAAGTACACAGTATTATAAAAATCTCCCTTTTTTCAACTTAACAAAATAAAATAAAACACATGGTCATTGGGTTCTTTAATTTTCTTATCAAAAGCAGTGATGTGAGACAAAAGAAGTGAAAAAAAGAAGTCTCAACATTTTTATGGATGTCCTAAGTTAGATTGCAAGGGTAAGAGGAAAAACCAGGGAAAATATGGAATTTAATTTCCATTCTTCTACTTTCTCTGTTTGTTATGTGTTTTTCTATTTGTCACAAAGTTATATTTTCTATTCTTGTCTATTCTTGTCACAAAGTTTGTTTATGGTTTGAAATCTCACTTCCTACGATAAAGGTAATACATGCAAAGATCCTTTTATTTTACATATTAAGAGATCCTGCCCCGTCTTTCAGAATACCTGACAGAGCAGTTGCGCCATGTTATGTTTAGCTATTTGATTATTGTATATTTTAATTTATGTTATATTTTCTTTGTACTGGAAACCCAATACTTAATTTTATAAGTATTCATTGAACGTTTATAATATGCCAGGGACTACCTAGGGCTCAGGATACAATGGTAAAGGACAGACAGTCAGTGAGGATTGAACTCTTTTGCAGTATGTGAACTATATCTCAAGACTATCAAGGAAATCATGTTGAAAGAAAAGGTGCCATTAATGTAAAAGGATTGTAAAGAATTAGCTACATATTTTTTAAATCATGAAAGCAACAGTGATACCAGACTTGAAAATCGTAAGTAATTGTAGAAATGGATAAAATATTTGAGGTAATTGTTTTTTAGCATGTAAGTAACTAAAAAATGTGATAACTGAGATAAGAGAAATATATAAGTTAATCCAATGCCTTTAATAAGCTTAAATGAGAGGATCTTCTGTGGGCTGAAAAGTGAGCAGAGATAAGAGTTTGCCTAATGTTGGTTCTAAGAATAATGTAAAAAAAAAACCACAAAATAGATGCACCTTAATAAGAATAAATCAAACTTGAAAGTATTCAGAGGAGCTATCAATGATTTATCTGCTCACCTAAAGCAAAAAACGATTACCCTAGAAAACAAGATAACATTTTGCAACATGTCACTCATAATTTTTAAGATACAAGTAAAAAGGGGCTAAATATGAAAGAAATAGGTAATATATGTAATATGTGATTCTTTAAAAATCAGTAGAATAGACTTTAACATAATATAAATGTTGGAAATAGTTTAACAGCTTTTGTATAGCTACTCAAATATAGAGGAACAAAGATATGATGTTTCAATTTTTATTAGAAACAGTAGATGCAAGAATACAAATGGTAGTTAATATATAAAATTCTTTAAAAAAAAGGATCGCTATGTGCAGTGAAAATATCTGTTAAAAATAACATAAAATAATAGTATTGTGAGTGAGTAAGTGGTTGGAGAATTTATTGGCACTTATCTTTCACTACCATCAATGTTAGCTTTTGACATGGCACTCTCACCATGTGGAAACCTGTGGAATGGGATAAGCTATAACAAACATGAAAAATATGGAAGTAAATATATATGTTGTTCTTATTTATTCTTACAATTGAAAATGCAAAGTAAAATTTCATAATTTCTAAGTTGTTATATGTGTATATATATTAAACTTACATAAATGACAATTTTGTGACAATAGCACAAAGAACAGTGGTGGGGTTGGAATATGATTATTGGAATTGGGTGATGGGTGTGGTATAATAACACATTTTTAGAGGTATAAACCTCTACCCCTAAAATATATAATATTTTGTAAACCAGTGTTTACAAACATAGTTTTGAAAGTTTTTTACATTTTATTCAGAATCATATGTTTTTGCAAGTAGTATAAGTTAAAATGCATATGGCAGTTCCTTGGTAACATCTCTCTCTCTTTCACTCACACATATAGACACACACAATGGAATAAACAATAAAAGGTCAATAGATGTATTGAAACAAAATTTTGGATATAACTTTTTTTTAAATCAGTAGAAAATAATGAAGATAGGTACAAAAATTAGAATCTGAAAAAGGGGAAAATATTAAGTCATAGAACCATCAATATTTAAGTTAAATGTAAATATAGTCAAGATTCAGTTAAATGCAGAAATTAGTAGACTGAATAAGAAACAAAATACAGTATGATTTGTAAGAAGAACTTAATGACACAGAAATTAAAGTTATACAAAGGAATATATCATATTTTTAACACATGAAAATTTGTCATTTTTAATATTCAACAAAGAAAAATCCTATATTTTAGTGTTATCAGGGGAGGAGGAAAATTTATATCAACAAAATGATTTGTCAAGAAGATATAGCTGCCCACATGTGTACATATGTAACAACATTCAAAATATAGGGAATGTACAAGTGACAGAAGGACTGATAGCAAAATACACAATCCTTAAATGAATTATTGATAGAATGGAGTACCATGATTACCATTTTTTTCTCATTCTAAAATTTCTTCTCATTCTTCATATTTGTGCAAGTTAAGTCTTAGCCTTCTCTTACAAATCATCTAAAGGAACCAAACTGATGTATTTCCTTATATGTTATGTTCTACATAAAATGTATTAGTATTGGACATTTTTCGTTCGTTTGTTTGGACATTGTTAGTTTCTTCTTTGCCAGATAAGGCCTAAACTGCAATCTCTTCTGCCTGACTGCTGTTGTCCCCTAGTACCTGGAATAGCCCCAAGAGTTGCTCAAAATACATATCTTGAATAGAGAGATGCCTGAATGGGGATGATAAGCTTGTGATTTGCTTTTTTAGACTGAATATAAAACTTTACTGAATTATATTGGAAAAACATATTAAATCATAAATAATTAAAGAAAAGCTACATAACAGAATATAAACATAAAATGTATATTTGAAGACTATATGATGCTCAAAACATGGCCAGAAGAAAATGACAGGTTAACTAAGTAAATTTTTCTGTTAATATCTTTATCTTTTATAGTAGGAGATTATTAGGTTGATAAACTAAGATTTTTGCCTATTTAAAAATGTAAAGGCTAATATACTGAATTTTATATTACTTACATAATTTACCAATATACTAAAATTTAGACTATATATTTCAAATGACTTGAAGAGGCAACAAAAGAAGAATCAACAATCTAGCAAATATAACAAACATGACAAAACATAGGTAACAAGGTAATAAAGCTAACTCTAACAGTAATAGATGTAAACTGGAAGAGTTGGCAAAGTCAATGGAAAAATGTTCTTATGAAAACTATTGTTTTTTAAAAGAGATATGAAAGAAAAAAATGACATGTTATTTTTGAAAATAATAAGTATTGGCAAAGGCACAAAAGGCAAATGCAAACAAATATTAAGCAGGGGTCCTGACATTAACATCACATGAGAGTTTAATTAAAGGTCAAATTCATTGTATGAGACAAATGTTATGTTCCTTATAATTATAACATATGCAATCTACACAAATATGTAACAGTTATGAATCTTTTTATACACCAAATAATTTGGCATCAAAATATAGCTCTAAAACTGGATGAAATTAGAGAACTAATTATATAATAATTCTCTCAGTCAATACCAGATGAAAAAACTAAATAAGTAAGATTATAAAGGTTTTGGTGAAGAAAACATTCTTTTAAAGAATACTTTAAATGTCTACATATTAAGTCACAAATATGTTGCAACACATTCTAAGCAGTATATCTGTCTAGAAAATTAATGGTAAAACAAGAATTAAATAATTTCATGCACTAAAAAAGCTCTTGTGAAGAGCTCTTGTGCTTAAGAAAAAATGAGTTTTTATAATTTATTTTTTTACATGTTAATAATTTTTAAAGAGTGATTTTAGTTATATTAAGGAGAAGGTATAGAGATTTCTCCTATACTTCTCCCTTCTCAATTCACAACCAATCCCATTAGTAACCTAACTAAAGGGCATTATTCTCTTTTAATCAACGGTGAGCCTACATTGATGCATTCTAGTCATCAAATGCCCTTTAGTTCACTATAGGGGTCACTCTTGGTATTGTACACTCAGCAGGCTTTGACAAATGTGTAATGATATGTATCTTCCATTATAAAGGCATGCAGAGTATTTTCACTGCCTTCAAACTCCTCTATACTTACCACTCTCTTTCCTTAAAGTCAATCTTAAAATGAACTTTATTGTTATTGTAACCATTACTGAAAAAGAATGGAAAGTTGTAAAACAGTAAATTTGTTTGAAGTGAAAAGAGAGAGGGAAAAAAGAAAGAAGGAAGATTGGGAGGGTGGAATGGAGAGGGAGAGGGGAAATTGGAAGAAAGGGGAGGACAGACTTAAGAATTAGTAAATAACAGAACAGATATTGATTTAGTCATACAGAAGGTAATTACAGAAGAAATAATTTCTAAATACAATTAATTAATAGGAAAACACCAACAAAGGGTATCATTGGGAAAATAGAAGGATAAAACAATTGATAGAATAAGAACTAAGAAAGTAGAAGTAATAACAGATGTAAAGACACGAAAAGAAGTAGCAGGAAGAATCCTTCACAGTCATACAAATAAATCTGAAAATATGCATTAAATTGATTTCTCAGAAAATACTAATGCCAAAAAAAATGCCTCAAGTATAAAAAGAAACTATTGCCAGAGCATACTGGTAGAATATACAACAGAAGTTATAAAATAATGCCCAGCAAAGGTGTTTTTGAAGCTGAGTTATTTAAAAGTTCCTCAGAACAGGTACTTTCAGTGCTGTCTTAACAGAACATAAAGAATTTAAATGTTTCTAGGAAGTCAAGTAAGAACAAGTAACAAAATACACAAAGTAAAGAATATGCAACTTTAGACTTGCTCTCTCCAATACATTTGCCCCTAATTACATGGGGCAGTTTAAATTGAAATTAAATTTAAGATTCAGTTTCTTAGTTGCTCTAGTTACATATCACATTCATTTGTAAAACACATACATACACACATATTTCACTAGTGATTATTCTCTTGGACAATGCCAACATAGATCATTTCAGACATCACAGGAAGTTCTGGAAGAAAATCTCCAGTGATTTTCTTTTTCCTGAACATATCACGGAGTAACAATAGACACTCAAACTTGACCAATCTGCTCTATGTATCTACCTATGAAGCCACGGAACAAGGATACAGGAGACACTATGATTTATGACTCCTGTAGCATCTAAGCGGAGATAAACGATCATGTCACTACTCACTTTCAAATGCATTATATTTCCTGGGCACACTTCACTTTGAGATGTACAGACATTACACAGTTCTTAGAAGGCAAACTGAGGCTTACAGGCTAAGACCATGCTCACATTCACTCAGTTACTATCGATGCTTGGTATTAAATCCAGACCTTCTAAATATGATCCACAGAAGTCTTTCTATCACCTAGTTCGTGGCCAAAGCAGAGACTTTGACATCCTCTGGATACGTAGACCTATAGGGGTAGCACTGTGCCCATGCAATTTAAAGATAGTCTGCAATTCACAAGAACTTGCAAAGTCTAAGTAGTACCAAGTGTCCAACATGTAGTTTTTCAGCAATTAATAGTGGTACTTGTTATTTACCAGGTGTGATAAATATAACATTTAATATATAGTATATAGCAAAGAGAAAGGGGGGGCAGGAAGAAATGATTTGATCAAAATAAAGAAAATAGAGGACAATTTTTTAATTTAATTTTACATGGGTACAGATATTCAGAAAAATAAAACACTCTTTTTAAATGTCTCCAGCACAACCCCACATGGTGGTCTCTGCATAGCTGCTGGTCAGCTTTGAAGAACTGAGATGATACTCTCCCATACTCCACAAATAGGCAATGGTTTGTTTTCTTGGAAATCAGTTATCTAAGCACAAACCCTCAGAAGAAATCAAGAAACTGACATACTTTGTGTGCATTGTTTATTAAACTTTTAGTCTTTTTTTTTTTGGTTTTATCTGAGGGTGTTTTGGGCTCACCTCAAATTGGCAACAAATCAACATGTAAAGTATCCTCTTTGCAATTTGCTACTACACATCTCAGAGAGCAATGGCCAAGCCCAGAGCCCATGAAATCTAATAAATAGATCTGCTGCTGGTGGAGTAGGCAGATGATATGACCCACAGAGAACCACCTACATTGAATGCTTTTACTCCCATTCTTGGTGGTGTTATTGATACAGCTGCAGAGTATACTCTCAGCAGATCCATTTCTATAAAAGAGTGAAGGAGGGTTTCTACATAGGTATTACTGAAAGGTTCAGGAGCCTGGATAACTGTGAAATTAATTAGAAAATTGGATGAGTATAGAGAAGAAAGTATATTAAAGTACTATAGACCCAAGAATGAAATTTGAGATTACCCCAACCCCGGGTTTTAATATGTTTCAGGAAAATATTAAGGTTGGCAATGTTTTTGCCAACTAGGTTGAAAAAGGAAACAGAACATCATCATAGATGAGAGTAGTGAGAAGACCAATAGAGTTTCAAAATGAATGCTACCAAGAGAGTGGAAGGAAGACCAAAGGACAACGTAAGAGACATTAGCAACTTGAGGTATTAATTTATTCATCTGACCAAACTGAATAGAACATCTGCTATAATCCATGAAATGGAATGATAAAAAGATGGGGGGAGGGGGGATTCTGATGCCTGTGGTTCAAGAGATCACAGACTAGTATGGATAAAAATATAGCAATAAATAAAACTATACTAAAATTCTATTTGGTAGAACTGATGATGGCTAAGACAGAACAGAGTATGACTGATATTTCTAAGCCCTGTCATGAGGACTGACTAGGCAGAGAAGCAGGTTTCCTGTAAAAGAAGATAAGGGATTTAACTTTCATGTGCAAATTTAAGGTGCCAGAACAGAAATGGGTGGTAAAGGTATGATAAGAGGAAGAAACATAAATATGATGAACCTAAGAGGGAAAATCAAACCAAAAAGTGGAAAATGTGTTTATTTTTAATTTTTACACAATATGTATTGCATTTGAAATATCAAGGGAAAGGATCATGTTTGTGTTGGTATATAGTAGTGAGGAGAAAAAAAACACGTATAATAAATACATGCAGTTCTAATGGTGTATATTATCATCTAAGAAAAATTTCTTATTAACCTGAAACTTCAAATCATGTAATAAAGGAAGTCAGCTATGCCATTTCTATACATAAGCAAAGTTAAATGTTACTTGGAATAAGTAGGCACAGGTGGCAAAGTCATCTGCACCACTGCATATTAAGATCACAGTATGTTTCTTCTCAGTGGCATCCTTTTCCACAGGTGTACCAAAAAAAAAAAAAAAGAAGTGAAAATTAGTGCACCTCTCATAATCCTAAGGGATGTGAGAATTTTATAAAGTATATAAAATTTTATAAAGTATATAAAATAAGTATAGTAGCTCAATTACTTAGCAACATCATTTTAAATTGAACATAGGTATCTGCTTTATGCCAGGCATTATACTTTGACAAGACTTCAAAGAGAAATAGGACACAGCCCAAATCCTCCAAATTCCAATTGAAAATAAAAACACACCTTACAATTATATACAGCAAAATGCTTTGTTAAAGAAATTTATCTGTTTATAAAACACTTTATTTTGTTTATTCCTTTTGATCCTTATACTAACATTGGTAGACAGAAATTCATTAATATTAGATTTATCATCTCTATCTAGTGATACGAATGAGGAAACTGAGTTGTAGAGAGGTTTATTGAATGGGCCATGACTAGAATTTTGCAGGATAAGAATCCAGATTTTCTGATAGTGAGTGATTGATTTTTGCATTCTAGTAATAATGGTCTCCCGAAAAAGAAATGGATTTCTTCCCCATCACTGAAATGGTAAAGATATAGGACAAGACACAATGCCAATAGAAAACAAAAAAACTCAATCATATTGCTTAATGATTTAATACATTGATTGTATGGACATGTTATCTCCATGATGTCATTTATCTGTGATGTTCATCTCATTTCCTGATTTGACCAGAAATTGTGGAAGTATCTCAGCATAGCCTGTGGTCTAACACATTGGAAAAGCATTTTACTCAATGACTCAAAACATCACTTACATATCTACCCATGTTGCCTGACTGTATTTAACACATTTGTAAAGTTTGTGTATGTACTTAAGTAAAGATCTATTTCCCTTTTTTCCTCATTTAACTGTCCAACATTACCAACACCATTTGTTAAAGGGATTTTCTTTTCTATGAAAAGATTAAATAAATAAATAAATAAAAATAAAATGAGAGCCATTAGATAAAGGCAGTAAGGATAGCATAGTTCATATAGATGGTGAGTTTATGAGAAATATTAGATTTTGTCTAATGGAGATAGTGTCTGAAAAAGTACAATGGAGATTTATTGGTAACAGGCTTACAATGTTGTATGCTTGATAGCTGTAGAGTCTCTCCCTTCAGGTGTTTTTACTACAATGCACCCACCACCAAAAACACCCAGAGGCCACACCATGGTCCATGTGTTTCTTCCCCACGTTCTCACAAACCTCAGTTCTATGATCACATTTCCAGGGTTTGTTATTAGTTTGGCTTTATATGACCCATTGTTTTGTTTCTCTGTATTCCACATATAAGTGATAACATATGGTATTTGTCTTTCTCCTTCTGACTTATTTTGTTTAACATCATCTCTCCAGCTCCATCCATGTTGTTACAAATGGCAAGCATTTGTCTTTTGAAACTGTCACTAAAACAGAAAGACATCCTACTAAATGGGGGGAAATATTTGCAATGATGCATCCAACTAGAGTTTGATATCCAAGATCTACAAAGAACACATACAACTCAACAACAAGGAAACAACCCAATGAAAAAATGGGCAGAAGAACTTAACAGGCATTTCGCCAAAGAAGACATACAGATGGCCAACAGGAATGTGAAAAAATGTTCATTATCAGTTATCGTCAGGGAAATGCAAATCAAACCAGAGTGAGATATCAGCACACTTAAAAGAGTGACCTATATCAGAAAGACTAAACTTAGTTCAATATGATTTCCATTTTGATAATGACACAGAAGAGAGAAAGTAGTGAGAAGGTGAAAGAGACAAACAGATGATATCCACTTCCCTTTCCAGCTCTCTGTTTCCCTAGTTAATCTTAGAGAGAATCTCAGATATGTGTTATAATTGTCATTCCTTGTGTATGATAATTTTTATTTAAATATGAAGATTAGTGTGAGAAAGTACTGTTGCAGGTCCTCAGATGGAATACTCAGAATATAAAAAAATAAAGAAATTGATACTGAGTGCCAACTGCCTACTAGACCCTTTTATGCAGTTGACATTGCAGTATAAAGGTCTATTTTCAGATATGGAATATGAATCTCAGGGAGGCTACATACATGTTCAGGGCCAAGCTGTAATAGTAGAAGTACTGCCTTAGATCTGCGCAATTCCTATGATGTTAATCTCTAAAGTGCTTCTGAAAAATAACTGAGATGATGCTCTTGGAAAAGTCACTTCATTGAAAGTCAACACCAAAGAGGCAGAAAGTACCTGAAACAGGTTAGAGCAAACAACTCAGGATTATGAATCAATGGAAAGGTTTGCTGGTTAGATTGTGTGAGTTAGAGGGTGATATGTGGTTGTGATGACAACTTTAAAGTTTAAGGGATTATGTAAACAATATAGTTCAAGTAAACATTTAATCCTGAATTTCCTATATAAGTTCCACTAATCTTATCATCCTACTTACTAAGTGGCTTTTGTATTATTTGATGCCATGCATGATCGTGTCTGTGCCTCACCTCACATATACACAATCCTCCTTCATTCCATCCAATGCTGCAGTTGTCAACTTTATGCAGAGGCAGATTGACTACAGCATTTTGTCTCAGCTCTACATTCATATATGCCTTGCATAGTCATTCTCAAAAACCCAAACTAGTGCTCTACAGAATCACCTGACACTTACCTGCACTTATAAGGACATGTGAGGGTTTTAACACTTCTTCTGGCAACTCTAATCAATGGGACATGAAAGTTAGCAGGTAAATGCTTTATTCTTTGAGTAGGAAATTATGAGGCAAGTTAGAAGAATCCAACAGGATTGAGTCCTAGTTGCCTGAGCAGTGACAAGTCTTTTCCATTGTGCTTCCCTTAGATTGTTTCTGAAAATAAAATATGTTCAGATACCTTTTCTTTTGGCCCTGCTTTCTGAAAAACCCAAACTAACACAAGATATTCATGAACCAGCATGTAGAGAGACCCTTTCCAATCATGACCTAATGTAAGGGTAGCCTCAAAGCCTGTCTGTCTGATTTATTTATTTATATCTGATTATTTTTTATATAACTAACATTTGACACTGACTTCTTATCCCCCAAAAGAGATTCTTGGATATATGTAATCAATGATATAGCTTTAAGTAAATCAGAGGAGTAAATGTGGCCAAGATTAATGTGCTTTGAATTAAACTAATCTTAATGTTGAAAAAAAAAGAGTTTCAACAATTTCTTCTGAACCTAGTGACAGTTTCAGAAGTTTCATTAGTGGGAAATAGAGACCCAGTCAACATTATGACACTTTATGATGCTAATAACCTAACACTAGGGCAGGAAGTCTATATTATTGAAAATAATAGTTATTTTTAAACAGTGCACAATTGGAGGCATGTTTTAAACAAATACACTCAGACTCTAGTAATACAATTCATAGGCTTGTTCTCTTTAGGCATACAAATTGACATAGAAAAATAGTGAAAATAGGAACATAAGGAATCTGTATAAATTAAGGTAGAATTTTTTGGATATTAACAGATATGTCTAACTTTACCTGAGAAGGACAACTTCTAATCCTGGGTCTACATATGTCTATGTATTTGCTGATCCTTATGAGACTTGGGACATCATATAACTAAATCTGATTTTGACACTTAGAAGAAATGTGTTTACAATATTTCTGACTGTTGGGATGAATACCTATCAGTTTAAAGTCAATATAAAAATATAGGTATAGTCAAGATCCTGTACTCAACTAAAGGAAAAGGTTTCATTGTATTCTGAGTTAAAATTGTTGATTTGAGTAGTAGCTGTATGTCTTGGATAAGTCACATACTCAAGACCTTGCATTGCTATTAATAAAAGGTGTTAACACTTGTCTACCTGTCTTGCAGTTAATGATTGTATCAAATAAATTTAATAAAGCATACACTATCACATTTATTTACATTACTATTACTTATGTGAACTCCAGACTGGGTATTATGCCTGAAATTTGTATTTTCCAGGGAACCTGGAGCAGACTGCTGTAGAAATAAACCTTTTTCAATTGAGTCCACAAAAGATTAAGAAAATAATTCAAAAGCTGAAGGGACTGATCTACAGGGCACGATTAAAGGAAGACATGTAGTTCATCATTCTTTTAGGCAATACCTAATGGAGGGTCAGAGCTGAAAAGAGATATTTCAAAGAGGTAAACAGGAAAGATGGGGAAGGATTATTTCAAGTGAGACAAAAAGAAATAATTTCAACCATTGGAAATGAAAAGTATATGGATACCAAAAAATGATCAAAGTTCTCTTATTTGTAATCTTTCAAGCTAACATGAAAAACAAATATTCACCTATCTTTCCTCCAGTTTATCATTGAGATAGTCTGCAAAGATGAACATATATTTCCTGTTACTCTCCCTTATACCCTTCAACATATTAGATACATATTCATGCTGAATCAGTATCCTATAGTTTGAATACAAATGTTCATCGGAGAAAAGCATCACAAAACATAATACCTTTTGTCAAAGGTGCCAGGTGCTATTCCACTTGCCTTTTTTGGTACCCACCATGAGTTTTGTATTTCATGGGTTCCTTGGGGAATGACTCTGTGAGTGTATGAGTGGAACTAATTGAAAAGCTTAAATTTAATGGAATGTAAACTTACTGAAGGAAGCAGTAAGTTGAGTTGCTGTAGTATCAGGGGATATGTGACAAGAGTAAGAATCTAAAAACTTAAATACTGGAACTTCTCCGCAAAAACCAGACATGTTCTCATTTACCTTAAAGAAAGATAGAAATTCGTATCATTTATGATAATTTTTTTAATTCAAAAGGACATACATTAATCACTTTTCTCTGACAAAGAAATTTGATCCAAAGAAAGGAAGAAAAAATAATTTTTTTCCTTTCACAAAAGAGCAAGAAGATGTTTTCTTCAGATTCAGTAAAGATTGGCATTTCACTGAAACAAGGAAACAGCTTATTTCATCTTTTACAAAGGATCAACTGTAAACAAAATTGTGATATTGAGCAAGTTAGTCTTCAGAATCACTTTGCACATGTCTGGAGTTGGTCTCAAGTCCTGTATTTCCATATATCTGAGGGTCACTTACTTGTGTTGCTTTTTAGGTCAACCTCACTGGCATGGTCTGCTAATAATAATAATGCTGATGAGCTCTTGCTGTACAGTTTAGAGCAGCCCCATGTGCTGTGATATTCCCATTCACCCTGGAATTTTGATTCTTATTCGAGGTTACTTCTTCACGCATTACGGTAGCATTCTCATGATCTCATTCTTTGGATCCTCACATCTTCATTGCCATAAAAGTTAGCCATTCTCTGATTCTTATTAGGGAATTGCTTTCTGCTAATTCTGGAGTACTTAAGTATTTAGTCTTAATTTCAATTTTACCAGTAATTGGCTGTGAGTTCAATATCTCACAAGGGGTTTGTCACAAAACCTTTTGACTTGGTTTCCTCATTTGACTGACTAAGCAAGTTGATCACAAACCTTCTGTCACATGACTTTAAATTGGCATCACTCAATACTTTGGGGTTGTGGATATAATGGGCTGGATAATTCATTGTTGTAGGGAGATGATCTGTGGATAATAGTGCTGGAAGCTGTCACAGACCAGACTGGGCTCATGCTGTGAAATGAGGAATACTTCATTTCATTCTTATCTGTCTTCAGAACACTGAAGACAGCACTGGCATGATTGATGTCCAGAGAGCAGAGAGCAGCTTCTCCATTTCTCCAGTGTTTACCTTAAGAAACATTCCTTGGTAGTTACCACCAAATTTATTGTTGAATCCCCTGCCCACCATTATCTCACAGGAACTAATGTTTTACCCAATTTTATTATGCCCTAGCCTAGTCTCCCTTAGTTAATTGATTATAAAGCATTCTTGGCCACCTCTTTTCTCCTTGCTTGGAACCTATAAAAGGCCTTGTAATTTACCTTGGAGTGGCTACTAGTCATGCTTCTGGTATCCCACAAACTCCAGACTGTGTCAATCTCTCTTGTTTGTCCTTTCTCACAACTCAGTGCCTGGCTCTTTATACAACAGGAAATTTAGGAGCACTGCTGACCTCTACATGTTTAAATAGCAAATATCTCCCTGCCAGATGTCATGTTCTCAGTGGGGGTGGCAAAATCACTTACGGCTGAGTGCCACAATTCTAACTTAATATCAAGGAAAACATTAGCTTTTACAAAGTGTTAACATAGGTCCACCTCTCATCATCTTGAGGAAACTCCTTAAGCATCAGTTTACCCAAACATGACCATATTTAACAACATCTCCTTGTCTTCTTACTCTTCCCAATGCATGGTAGATAGTATCTTTCCTCTTTTTTCCCTATCTAAATGCTGCTTATGCCTCCCCAGAGGTGATCTGTTCAAGGCTTTCTTGATGGCATGCTCCCTCATCTAGGTGTAGACCCCAGCCTGTGCTCTACAGTCAGTTACAGCCACTTTCTGTGGCTGCAGCAGACCTGGTTCAGTATCATCTTTGTGACATCTGGTGTGCTCTCCGTTGAAGAATTTGTATCTGCACACCCGCCTTACCCCACCCTGTCCCACACCTTCCTTTGTGTGGTTTATCCACATGAGAACTGAAGACTCTTGAAAGGGCATTTCTGTGAAGAACTGTTCCTCCATCTGGGCTGTGTCTGAGAGCAGCTGTACCACTGTTTTCTGTCCTCGTCCACATCCCTGTGCTGTGCTGCTTGCAATGATGCATGGATATAACCAGTGTATGCCCAGTCTGAGGTTATTGCACAAGTATTTGAGGTCTTATCATTTCACTCCTCTGTTCCCTTGAAGCCATAAATAGCATGGACTTGGATTTAACAGACATCCATCCCTGGAGACTTCTTTCAGGCCTTATTATTTTTTAATTTAATATATTTTTATTCTTTACATCACAACCTTGGTAAATGGCTTTTTGGATACCTCTCCCTCTCTCTGGTTCCCCCTCAATTCACTCAAACCCCTCTCTTTGTTGTTTGCATCTGTGTTAAGTCCATTAGTCTCTTTCTTTTTTTTCAGCCATTCCCGTTATACTTTGCCTGTTTAGAGTTTGGTTTCTCTGTCCTTCACAATTTTGTTAATCTTCTTTCCCTGATATAATCATAAAGGTAGCATAATACATAGTCACTCTTTACATTCTAAGGGAGCCTCAAGTACCCTGCTATAAAAACCCTTATCAAAGGCTATTAAGATTAAAAAAAAAAACTTCCTTTTATATCTATACCTCGTGGATTCCCAACTCTAGAGAAGAGGAAAACATTACATTAATTGTGTTTCATTTATCTTGACCTTTAAGTCAACTTTATTCATGTGCTAGAATAAATTTTGTGAAAATGGACCCTTATTTAGTAGTTGTGTTTAGAAAAAAGTTTTTGCTTAGTATTTTTAGAAATCATTTACTTGTTATGGCTTTAAATTTTCTATTGAATAGGAACCTCATTAAGATTTGAATAAAACTGATAATGTCAATATTTACAGAATAATTCACTTTTTGACTACTAGTATTCTCTTCATAACAATGCTATGAAAAATATAACGGTGAAATTTTTATTCTGATAAGGAAATTGAAGAATACTTCACTGTCAAGTTCAACATAGTGGTTGGTCGTCTGAGGTCCATCTGTCCTCCAAGCCAGTACTCTTAACTACTGCGTTCTGAAGTGATTGTCACAATGGACCTTGTCATTACCAGTATTGTACATCTGCACCTCTAGCCAACAGAGAACCAAGGTCTTGTGTCCAGGCAAAGGGAAGTATAAATAAGCTTCAGAGAAGCCACAGCTTATAGACTAGAGCCTCTGAAGCCCAAGCAATCCCAAAACAGTTTTTTAAAAAAGTATAATATCTATATGCTCATGGCAAAAACTTCATAAATCTATACTTCACTCCCTGCTTTAGAATTTTTGATTTCATGATATACTTCTGTGCTATTTGTTGCTTCTGTTCACCTGGATTTTTCTTTGAGCTTTCAACTTAATGTTATTTGAACTTCAGAAAAAACAGTTTTTGTTTGATGCAGGTTTTTAGTTCAACTAATCGCCCATTCCTCCATCTCAGCTGGGACCATACACCAGAACACCTGTAAAGAAGTGGTTCCTAGCTTGATTTGCATGATTTGGAATCAGCCTTCTGCTTTTGTGATATGGAAATATTAAAATTAACATAAGCTCATTCTACTCTCTCTATTCCTCTCTCTGCATGCAGTAGCCTTCATTGACTGCTCTCTGCTGACATCCCCAGTGCAACATTAAAAACAAAACAAAAGAACTAAGTTTGAATGTTAAAAGCAGAAACTATCTTTTCATTGCTCTTGGGTTACTTGGTTACTGTTTTAAAATTACGCACAGTCTGCTTCTCAGAAATCAAGGACTTATTTTCTTGTTATTATGATTTTTGATGCACAAAACAGATATGAAAATTGATTTTGTCTTTCCTGCATTAAAAACCATAGTCCTTTAGTTCAGTTTTGTTGTCTGGCTAGATCATCCTAAGAGTGTAAAGACTATCCTTCCTAGTAGCGGAAGTTTTCCATTTCTCCACATTATTGCTTCTTTATCCTTGAGATTTGTATTTTTTTTTACAAAGTATATATTCACTTTCACTCCCACTGGAGTAGTGATTCAATGCATTACTTTTCATTATGTTAACCCCCCCAAATTTAAAGACTATGGGATGTCTAAGAATTACCTAATTCTATCAGTGAACACTTTTCAAATAAATTTTACTTATTTTTCCTTTAAATTATTTTATTAAGGCAATGTAGGTTCATAGAACTGCATATGATGTAGGGGTAAAGATTTGGATTCTTCATATGTATGTTATCACACTACACCGACAGCCAAATCCTATTGGGCCCCTTCACCTTTTGTTTCCTATTCCCCACCCACTCTGGTAGCCTCACTTCTACACTTAATAGTCTAGGGTTTTGTTTTTGTTTTTGTTTTGTTTTGTTGTTTCTTTGGTCTTATCTGTTACCTTTCCTTTCCTTTACCTTACATGTAAGAATGAAATCATACAGTATATGACTTTCTTCTTCTGACTTATTTCACTAAGTTCCTTCAGTTTCATCCATAGTATCACAAGTGTCAAGAGCTTGTCTTTCATTTAGCTGAGTAGTATTCATAGTGTATATATGCCATTATCTTCCTATCTGTTCATCTGTTGCTGGACATTTAGCTTGATTTCATAGCT
Source organism: Uropsilus gracilis (assembly GCA_004024945.1). NCBI lineage: Eukaryota > Metazoa > Chordata > Mammalia > Eulipotyphla > Talpidae > Uropsilus > Uropsilus gracilis. The sequence goes on from PVHY01003030.1 coordinate 70,422, forward strand.
TAGCTAAGCAACTGTAAATAGTACTGCAGTAGACATAGGAGTGCATATTTCCCATCAAGTGAATAGCTTTTGTATTCTTTGGTTAGATACTTAGGAGTGAAATTGTTGGATCACATGGTCTATTTATTTATATATTTTGAGAACCTTCCATAACATTAATTAACATTTTATTTTAAGCCTTCTAGGCTTATAAAGCCCTCAGAATTTCACTTTGAGAAACTACTCTTAATTCATATGCTGTGTTGTAGTTACTTCTCTCATTTGAAGTAAGTTGAAATTACCATTTAATATTTTTATTGCTTGCATCAAAATAAGAACTTCTGACATAGTTGGTCTATAATATAAATAGAAGTAGAATTTCACAACGGTGGTATCCCACACTTTGGATCAAGTAGAATTTAGGTCCATCAAAAATATGCATCCTTAACAAAAGAAAGTTGTTCAAGTATATTTTGAGAAAACTATTAAAAGAGCAGAACAGATTTTAAAATTGTCTATATTCTATTTTCCCCATTCATATGTATATACCATTATCCATTTTCCCCATTCTACCTCAAATCCATGTTTCAGTCTTTTGTTTATGCTTTAAATACAGAAACAATGAACTCACCATACTACATGCATTTTCTATATCTGTGGGTTTTGCTAGACTGATATAGCACTGCTATATTTAACCTGAGCCCCAGGTGGCAAGACAGATTTGAAGAGACAAAGAAGGTGCACTCTCAGCTCAAAAGGTGTATCATTGCTTGTATCTTTGCTATTATCTGTAATGAATGTAATTTATACTGTTAATCTCAAAGTCTTCCTTTCAATGAAGCATAGTAACAAAGAACTATTTTTAAAGAAATATTGCAGACCAGTTAGCAACATGTTAAAGGGCTCCTTAATTTTAAGGATGTGAGAGTGCTGAGTGATCCTCTTTCTTGTCTCTTGGAGCATGGATAATGTACAGAATGCTGACGAGAAATCCTGCCAATCTGCTATCTCCAGATGGTGGCGAGATAGGAATTTATCAGTTAAATTGCTACCTTAACCAAATGCATCATCTATTTGCTGGTCATTTTTCTCCTTATATTATGCTTCATTAAATGAAAAGTTTTAAATTTGCTTAGATAATAGTGTAGAAGCTGACATCCAGGTGTCATGAATAACAACTTAGCTTCCCTGTGACACTTAGGGATTTTTCAGAGGCCTTTGGATGCTCAATTCTCAGAATCTTTGAGGCATAAAATAGCACATATGTTTTCTCTCAAGAAAAGTTGGGAAGTCCATAATTTTGATAATACAATACTAATTTCATCTCATACACATTTATTTTATTTTTATAATTATGATTTATTATATTTGTTAATAAAATGTAATACTATGTTTATATTTATGTTACTGAACTTATTAGCCATCTCACTTTTTTCTCTACCTTTTAATTGAAGACATAAATGTCACTGAGTTAATTAAACCCCTTGATTTTTCTTGCCTTTCCATTAGATATAGTTGTAAAAGCACTTGGTGAAATTTCACCAAAAGTGGATTCATTAGAATGCTATTGATAATTAAGATGATAATAAGTTTTAAAATGTCCAAAAGTAAGATAATTTAGTTACAGCGTAAAATCACATCGCCATCACTGTCCAAAGACCATGTAGTTGTGACTTAAATTTAAGTGAAAGTGACATAAGTCGACAGAAACAATCCTCTTTCAGTAGGGAACGGAACAATATGAAATTGTACTTTCAAAGAAATGTGCCAACTAAGTTTCATCCTGAAATGTGTAAAACTGACCTTCCTACATCGACATAAACTGCTTGTTAATGTCCTCCTAAGTTTAGTTCAACGAGTGTTGAATTCAATTTCCCAAATGCTTGATTAAAATAACTGAGTACATTAGACCTTGATATCAAGTCATTTTCCTCATACATACAGGATGACTAAGGTCATGTTAAGAGAAATCAACAGGGATTGGCATCATGGGACAACAGCAGTTATCGAATCAAAGTCTGTTGGGAGATGAGTAGGGAGAAGAAGTTGCTAGAACAGGAGAGAAGTAAGGTAGGGCTTCTATCCACTTCTATGGCTAATAGGAAGGGAATGCACCCACAGCCAGTCTGTGACCCCAGAGGTGATCCAGGGACATGAATATCCAAAGCCAAGTCACCCTCTTCCTCTTGCTCATCTTCTTGTGTTTCCCATTGCTTACACACAACCTCATGTCAGACAGTAAGGAAATCTTGGGTCAGTCTGCCAGGTCATATAGCAGAGAGGAGATGTTTGAAAACTCAATTCAGACTTGATCCTGAGTTATCATTGCAAGAAATAAAATTTTGTTACTATGTGACATGATGAATGTTCACTAGACTTGAAACGTTCCTCATTTTACAATACATATATATGTGAAATCTTTACACTGCACACCTGAAATTTATACGTCAATAGTATATCTCAATAAAACTGGAAGGAAATATGAAGATTCGGGGGTGAATAGTTGGTATTTCAAACAGGCAATAATATCCAGGTTTAGTAACTGTAACTATGTTGATTCACAGTCCCAGATATGATTGGCATGTGCCTTTTATTATATAATCATAAAAATTAACTTTTTTTCTGACTTCCTATAACTATTTATAGAAATTCCACAATACAGTTGCATAGGTGACCTCTGTTTCCCAATCCATAGGTTTGGGCAGCAAACACAGGGTTGTTAATACAACTATGAAACATATTCCCCTCACCAACCCACCTAAATAAGCATTCAACATTATCTTCTTTTCCACTGAAGAATCTCTTATTTTATGATTTATGATAGCTCAGCATGGCCAGGTCCAGGCTGAGGCAAATAAGGGACTCACACCAAGTATAAAATCTAATAAGATAGCTAAATCTCATTAATGAAGAAAATTAATTTCTTAAAATAATACCTTAGAGCAGTGCTTTAAGTTAGCAAAAAATGCAAGAATATGTAATGAACTAAGTGTCACAGTTTTAAGTAAAGCTAAGATTCAACTGGTGGACCTTGAACTATGCTGCCTTACTTGATTTATCCTAATCCTTGGCCAGTGGCACAAGCATCTATCTTCTTTGTCCTCCCAATCTGCATTGTAATGACAAAAGGTCATTTTAGATGTGCAATCCAAACTACTATAAAACAGGAAGGAGAACAAGAAAAGTCATGTAATAAGTGCCAGATAGTGGATGAGTTCCACTCGAAAAAAGAAATCACATCTGATTCCAGTCTAATATATTAGAAGGCAAATGAGAAGAGGTGCTCAAAGTTGAGCCAACAAATGAGTCAAAATAATTTCAGCAAGTGCAAAAATAAAACAAACAAACAAAAAAACTTCAAACGTTAAAAAAATAAAACTAGAACTCAGTAAATTAAAAATCAAAAAAAGATCTGACATAGAAGACTACATGCCAAACATTTGGGGATTTTTCCTAAATTATGTTAAACTAGTTTAATTTTATTTCACTGTTTTAGAGAAGTAGGATATTTTCATAGTCAAAAATTCAAAGAATAGTTAAGATCGTATGATGAAACTTAATAAGGAAAAGTTAGTGTGAGTGAGAAGGGCCAAGATAAATAAATAGAATAAGCAATTTTGCATAAGCAGAATAATTTTTTTCTCAAGGAAGATTATTTTAATATGAAAGATTGATTCAAGGTGATATTGCAGAAGTTCAAAGAACAGAATAGAATGGAAAATATCAAAGAGAAAATAAGACAAACATCTTAGGAACTTAACATTATAATTGTAAGAATCATTTAAAATATTTAACACATGGGTTGAATAAATGCATTTTTAGAGCTGACAACTAAATTGTTTATCTACAAAGTTAATTCAGTCACATTCCCAGAATCTATATTTTAAAAAGTGAGGAATACTTATCCATGTACTTCAGACTAACTGCTGTAGAAAACGACTTTACCTAAAACTCATCTCCTTTAATCAAAGTCAGTTAGTACTTCTTGGAAGCTCTTCTCTAACCAAGGTATCCGGAAACCAACCTTCTTCCAACTCTGCCTCATCATCTGATGGCTGCCAAATTTCAGTGGCATCTGTCAGATGAAATCTTTAGACAAAAGGAAAGAGAACATGAGACTCACCAACTGTCAGTACACAAACCCACAGTGTGGAAAAAAAAAAATACAGAACTCCATTAACTTTTCACTGACCAGAACCAGTCACCACACAACAAGGGTGCTGGCAAATGATGTGTAGGGGCGGGGAATGAAAGAGTTTATTGACTTGAAGACCTTGTTTGATCCCAGGAGGAGATAGGCAACTTGAGAGAGGACTTTAAATGTGTGGGGAAATAGCTAAGTAGACCTTTGTCTATCTAATACAAATTAGAGATAAACAGAAGCAAATAAAATATTACAACATTCCTGAAACAAAGAAGTTAGTTATTTGAGGTGAACAGAAAGCAAGATTGTCTACTTGCACTCATTGACATACCATAACATTAGAGATAAAAGAAAAATTATTAAAATTTCTAAAGTGCAGTAGAAACTTATTCACTCAGAATAACTCAACAACGCTGGACATGGAATAGAATAAAAGAAAATAGTCTTCAAATATTGAGGGCCTAAAAGTCATTTATAAACCTGGAATTCCAAACCAATGTAAGGAATTAGTTGAAAGTGAGAACAAAATAGAGGTTTTTTTTTTTTCTTTTAATCTGCAAAAGAGTTTAGAATATGTAATCAAAGTACACTTTATTGATCAGGATATAAATTCCACATAATTTAAAGTAATTTAACACAGGGAATGAGCCAAAGTATACAATGGCAATTGAGCACTGATACAGAGTTAGAAAGCTAGAAAAAGCTGGTGTATTCTTTTGTTTTTTGTTTTTTTTTTTTTTTTTTTTTTTTTTTTTTTTTTTTTTTTTTTTTTTTTTTTTTTTTTGTTCTTTAGATCACAACGTCTGTGTTTTGTGGGGGACACCTCCCCCACCCTCCTCCCTCTGGTGCCCCTTCCATTCTCTCAAACCCATGCTTTGTTGTTTACTAGTTGTGCTAAGTCCATTAGTCTCTTTCCTATGGCGGTGACCTTTCACTGGGTGAGGGACTCTGTTGTTGGAACCAGGTGAGCCTTGCTGGTAGGCATTCTAATACACTGAAACAAACTGTAAATTCATATTATCCTTCAAATGATTATATTATAGATATAGGCTTCATTTTTTCCATGTGATTTCAAGTATACAATTTCATAGTTTTTATAATTGAAATGTTCATGTTATTATTATATTATGAATTGTTTACCTTTTGAAAATTGAGATGTAGACAAAGCACAAAGACTGCAGTGTTATTTTAGAGAGCAATATGTATATCCTAAAACCCTTCTCGATATATAATACAATGTTTATAATAATTGAAGGGGAAAGAAATAATAAGGTCTTTATTTCCCTTTCTTTCATAGCAGGAAATTAGTAACTACTTTCAAAGTGTGATAAATCAAACTATTGGAATTGAAATTTTGCATTTAACCATAGAGATTTCAACCTTTGTAAGAAACACAAAGAACAGTAATATAACCAATATTATTGGGGATGGAGAGCTGATAGGAAGTAGAAAAAAGGAAAGTAACAAATGAGGAGATCTTCTAAAGCAGAGAGATAATAAAGCTGTCTAAAACGCATGAATCAGAAACAAGGGGATAGATTATTACATAATATTAAAACTGATAGGGTGTGCCCCCCCCCTCCTGTTTAAGATTGCAGATTTCAAGGACAGGTAATGTTAAAATGGGAGAATGATCTTAGCTGGAATTTCCCTTCAGGGGGATGCAGGGGGAAGAAAGAAGTGTAACAGATTTCCTGGAAGGCGGGAAATCAGGGTATATAAAGGGTGTGCAAACAAAGAGAAGGATTCGATTTAATTCGATTGGAATTCCAATATGGAGAGGAGATGGGAATCAGCCATCTTGTAAAGATGTGAGCCATGTGAGCTTGGCCATGTAGCCACCAAGGACCTGCAACCCTCGGCTGACCCAGACTGGCAGCATGTGTGCTGAGTGCAGTTAAAGAGTTTACAGATTTAAACTCCGTGTTGGAGTTTGTTTTGCTGAGTTTAACTTGTGTCTGCGAGAGGCTTTGCAAAAGTTAGGCCTGAAAAGAAAGTGAACTTTGCTGGTTCGACACCATGGAGTTCCTGCTACCTGAAGGTGACAAGGAGAAGACAAGCGTGGAAGACAACGAGGAGCATTCAAAAGAACAAGTCTTCAAGCGTCTGGAGATGGACTCTGACTGGACATTGGTAAAACGATTAGGACTGAGAGACTGAGGATATTTGGGGCAATCTGGGAAAGGACTTTAGACAATGCTGGGAAAGGTTTTGGACAATGTTAAAGTATTCTGAGTCTTACATATTTCTTTTGTAATTATTAGGATAATTAGAAATCACTTTGATAAAAATAAATTAGTCTGCACTGCACTGATAGTCTTGGTTTGATATTTTGGTTAAAAAAGGCTGAGGATGGTGGTAAGAACCCACGAGTGAAAAATTTAAACTGTGTTTTAAAGTTTATCTTTTCTGCAGCTTTTAGAGCTAAAAGCAGAGAGCAGTTGGCTGGCTTTTGCATATCAATGGTAAAGGTGATCAGTGAAAATGCTAATGAAGAGTGTGTAGCCTGCTTTGTAGAGAGTAGCAGGCAAATAAAAGTATCCAGTTAAGGTTAAAGGTGGATGCAAAGGAACTGCTTGGGAGAGAAAAGCAAGCAGATAGGGGTAAACAGTTAAGTAAAGTCAGAAAGTCTCTTTTTTACCCACTTTCAGAACTGCTTGTAGCCTGCTTTGGAGAGAGAAGCAGGCAGATAGGAGTAAACAGTTAAAGTCAAAAAGTCTCTTTTTTACCCACTTTCAGTTCTGCTTGTAGCCTGCTTTGGAGAAAGAAGCAGGCAGATAGCTGTATCCAGCTAAGTAAAGACAAAAAGTCTTCATTTTACCCACTTTCAAAATGATAACCAGAGAAAAACTAAAATCAAAAAGTTTTACTGTATTTTTTCTAGGAAATGGTATTGAAAGAAAATTGCTATTATAATATTTCTCTCTATAGTTTGTGTCTTTAATTGTGAAGACATCTTAATTTTTATGCTTATAATATCAAAATAATACCATACAAATAATTCCCAAATAATGTTGTGAGTATGCATGTGTTATTTTATACATAATTCATACAGATTTTATCATTTTTTTCCTAAGAAGACATATGGTCTACTTATAATTTTGTGTCAACTCAAGCTTTGTAATGATCATTTTTAGCTCTATTATACTGTCTAAATACAGATTCTTTAAAATTAAATGGTACTCATGGAAATATTATGTCCATTCTTTCCAATTGTCCATTCTTTGAGAATGCAGTTGTGAAAAAAATCACTGCTTAATGTTATGAAAGTTAAAAAGCAGACAAAACACTAAAAGTGAAACCAGTCATTGAGACATGGAAGCATGTACCAAACAGCAGAGAACTTACATTCAAAGAGGAAGAATGGGAAAGTCAGTATAGACAAAGTGTGGAGATCTATTTTAGCTCCAGGAGGAATGCAAGTCCTTTGTCTCAACATGGCTGAGTTACTGAAGGACATTACCTTAAATCGTGAGAATCTGGTCTCAAGAAGTAAGGTCAATTTTCTTTCCTGTGTTAGCAATAAATTTTTTTAAAGAAGTAAAATTAGTAAGCTAGTAAGTAAACACACACACAGAACAGGCTGGGGTCATTGTATTTTTTTAAGATTACAAGCAACACATCTGTTGTCAGCATTATACTGTTCTGTGATTTCACTTTCCGTTTCATCATTGTGTTTCATTTGGTTGGTTTGTTGAGATTTCTTTAAGGTTTTCTATAGCAATTCCTCATGAGTGGTTCAAAGGGGTTATTTTATTAAAGTGTGACGTTTTCATGTCGATCCATTTGTCAGTTTTTGATACTATTTAAGCAACTGTTATCTATCAATTTCTGATAATTAAATAAACCCAAATTAATAAGAGCAAAAGAAATATTAATATTGTAAAACTGTAAATATTTATATCTATGTAACATGCATTTATTTATATCTATGTAACACATATTAGATAACTGATACAGAATAGAGACTATTTTATATCTAAGAATAATGATTTTTCCCTTTGTTTTGGTTTTGGTGGGGTGGTGAGGAAAGGTGATTAGAGTGAAAAGTATTAAGAAAATTGGTAAACAAATTCAAGGTTGATCTGCTAACAAACTGTCATTAGAGGATGATAAAGGGAACCCTTGGCATATAAACTAGTCCTGCATTGTAAACCTTGTATCTTTTGTCCAGGAGTATTTATCATTGCTCAATCCTGAATGTTACAATTAGATGAGCAGTGAAAACTAAGTATAACATTAGCAAATCATTCAATGAGTGGAAAATTGAGAATACCAATTTACCAGAGAAAACCAACCTATTTTTGCTTTCAGAAATAAGCTAGAAAACAGATCATAGAGAACAGATCAATATATCTGTGAGTAAAGGGATATTTACAAAGTTATTTGCAGTGGGCGTGCATTCTACTTTTCTAAAAGTACTACCTTTAGTAAATTTAATATATAAAGAATCTAATCAACTTATGGGTACATTAGTGATATGGGTTATAAATAATAAAGAGATTTGTTGGTAGAAATGATATTTTCTTTTGGGGAGGCTACTAAACTTTCAATTTTAAGAGACCCATTTTAAATACTAATTATTTTTAAAGAATTAAAGGAGATGGAAGCAATTATTTTCATAGAAAAGGTATTTGATTAAATTCAGCATCCTTTCTTGATAGAAAACCTAATTTCAAAGCAGAGGTTATTATTTTAGCATGGTAAATATGTGTGTAAGCTGAGATATGTATGTCAACTGGAGTCAGCATCATGCTTGTGATCACATAATGGAAACATTCCTGTTAAGTGCAGAACATAGTAAGTAAACATTTTATCACCACGGATGTTTAGATGTTTCCAGGGGCATTATTCAATGTGATTATAAAGGAGAAAGATGCAAACTTTGCTAGACTTTATTCTCCATGTGGGTCACATTTTGTCCTCATCCAGTACATATTTACTGAATTAATTATCAAAGTACAGAAATTAAAAAGAAAAAATTCTACTTTGAAAATTACTGATTATTTATTTAAATACCCCAGAAACACAACAAAAAGGCAACTAGTTCTAAGTGAGAAATTCAGTACATTAGTTGGTTAAAAAATGAAGATTTATAAATTCTTTTAAGATTTTCGTAAGACTTAAAGGACAATTCAATAAATAATATAAACTACCTAACTTGGAGCTAGATGATATTCATCTATAAAAGTAGCACTCAATGCTAAATTAACTGACAAATTTGGTTAGTTATTAAAACTGATTATAAATGAAATATAAAACAGAATTAACTAGAATTTTGAGGAAAAAGATACATCTTACAATAAGAACAGATAAGTTTAAAATCATTTGTTAATATTTCATGAAAACTCTTAAATAGAGCACAGAAATAGGCTGAAGTATATTTGGAAAAGTAACATAAAATGAAATTAGCAATTCAAATCAGTAAAAGAAAATGGATTAATTAACAAACAGAAGCACACAAAACACTGAACAATTAAAGTCAAGTTAACTTAGTTCTTGCTTCAAAGTAAAATGATTTTGATGAAAGTATGAAATTATGAAAAGTGAATGTGTGAGAACTCAGGTCTCACAAGTGAGAAAGTAAAAACTGAACTACATTCTTATTAAATAAGGCAATAAACATAAAGTCAAAAGAAAAATGATAAATTGGGAAAATAGTAGCTTTTTACACACATGCTTTATGAGGGTTTACTCCAGCTTTATGTTGATAAACACACATTTTTTTTGACATTAATAGAACAAGAACTCATTCTGAAATAAAATGATACAGGCCATGACAAGATACTTGATAAAAAAGAAATATAAATAATATTCATATAAATACAAATAAAAAGAATCCTTAGAAAAATAAAACATAATTTCAGTGTATTTACAATTAAATATATATTAAAATAATCAGCATTATTTCTGAGCAATTTGGAAAAATATAAAATGTCTATTACACAAGTACAGGTACAGGTAGCTGTATGGAATTTCATGTGCTTCAATTTCATTTACTTTTAGTGAGATGATTCATATTTAGAAATTTGGTAAAATTAAGATTGAAATGCATATTCTCTAACTCAAATGTTTTCTTCTATGGATCTCTCTCACTTGTGTCCTGTATGAAAGGTTACATTTAGAAGAAGGGAGCTCTGTTCATTTTGATTTATTCTACTGGACATTCATGTTTCAATAAAATCAAATTTTTGGTGTTGTTTGATAACAACTCAGGTTCTACAGAGTAGTTTCTTGAAGAATGTTAAGCTGGAGTTTGAATGGGGTGGGGAGGTAAAGTGGGGAATGTCTTTCTGCCTAGGGCCACAGAAAATTCAATCTTAACAGTGAGGGCTTTCCATATTAAGTGTCAGGGAGATGAGAGTTGTCCTGGGCATATATACATTGCTTTTAATTCTTCTATTCACTCATCAAGGTAGATAATCTTTTCTGCAAGTTAACGATAAGGGGATTAGCTTTCCTTAATGGAAGTGAAAGTTTGGACCCCAAAGAGAAAAAGAGACGTCAGAAAACATGGTTGCATAGTTGGTGAGAGAAGGAAGTGAAGAGAATTTGCATTCATGCAATAGCTGCTGTCTATTTCTAAGCCTGTAGAGAAATCACTATAACCTTATGTTAATCTCTAGGTCAAGGCAATTAGTTTTACCCTGAGAAAAATTGCTTTCTATAAATTTATGTAACTTAACACCAGAAACTAGAAGTCAGCAGAAGTTAAATTTAACTTTATAGATGTATTCTTTTAATTGTCTTGCAGTGTAAAGATAAGCTTAGAGGCTCTTTATACTGAAGCTAGACAGAAGAAAATTTTCCTGACCAAGTTTGCTCAATGCAGTAGGATATTTACATGAAAGAGATTGAATAATTCCCATGTATTTAAGTCTGAATACCAGTCAGATATTTACCACTACAAATATCTGAAAATCCAATAGACTTGGCTTAAATTTGATGTCATCATGCAGCAAGAAATGGAGAATCAGAACAGATTCAGGTCCAGTTAATAGATTGATACAATGATGCCAGAGTTTCTGATCAGCTTCACTGTGACCTTTCCCTGAGGGTGGTAAGAGAGCTACCAGCTATATCCTAAAAAAGGGGAAATCTTGAATGTTCTTGAATGTGCGTTGCTTCTTAAGATGAAAGAGTCTCAGGTGCCCTTGCATTTTTATGTCTTTTTGAACAGTTTTGTTTTTCATATTTTTATCAAAATAATGACTGTCGAAGGTTTAGGAATCTCCCTGAGTAGCTCACTTTAATCAACATAAATATATAAATGAAGTGAAAGTTCACAAAATGTTTAAGACCCAGCATCGTCTACAAGTGTTTGTAAAACTACTGTTGAATAAGCATTTCTTAATGCAAAAAGCAAGAAATAACTCCTTAAAAATTAAAAAAAAAAATAACTTCCATATTTTACACTCATTCCTTATCCAAATTCTTATCCTGAATTACCAAAATTGGTACATTACTATATTTTAGCATATTTAATCTCATAAACATATATCTTATAAATATAACTTAAATTATTTGATCATGTTTTCTTGTTCTTTGTCAGTAATACTAACATTGGTACCATACTTCCAAAATTAACCATCGGCAAGTACAGAAGTAACTGTCCTAGTTGAAATGATTGCCTATCATGATTTGTAAATCTCTTGCTTAAGCAAATAATGAAATATCATTAATCAGGTTTCTTATTCACTCTTTTTTCAAATTAAGTTTTAAATTCAGGTGCTTTCACAGTGTTGGTTAATTTCAGTCTTCAGGACTGAAGAAGCATAGTAATTCAGGGAAAAAAAGATCTGTGGATTTATTTTATTTCTACTGATTGAAATATATTGGTTTTTAGAGGAAATGTCTTTTGGTTCCAAATTATGTATATTGTGCAGCCTCTGTATGTATTTTCCAAGTGATTTAAATGAATTTGAATCAGCTCATTAGGTTCCAGACTGGTGCTGAACATAATGACTCATTCCTAAATTAATATTGTCTACCCTGAACTACTCCTGTCTAAATCACTTTAATCACTGGAAGGATTCATACTTTTCAAAAGGACAGCCACATTTAAATGAATTCTGCAACAGTTCATTAGGTAATGATGTCATTTATGTTCTTTGGGTCAGCAAATGTGTTCCTGCTCGGCTTTAAAAATGGACTGACTGTGAGCAGATAAACAGGTACTTTGTATGCATTTGACATTCATACATGCACAGAAGGGAGGCATTATGTTGGCATGAAATGTTTTAATTTGTGACATTGCTATGTCTCAGATTCAGCTTCATTTTTTTTTCTTTTCTTAGCTTAGCAGCTTTATTGGACACATGTTACTGTCTCTCAGAAGCAGTTAATGCATCAAATGCTTTGTCACATCTCTCTGACACCAAACTGTTAAGGAGGGGGTTCTAACTGGACTCTGGCTTGGGTGAAACATAAGGCATATTTGTAGAAAGGACATCATCTTTGCTACTAAAATTTGGTTGTATTCAAATGAAGGCTACTTCAGAAATACCTTGGAAGCAATAGATATAATCACAGTCTTATCAAATAGCAGATAAATAATATCAGACTCCCCCCTTGAAATAACACGCACACATACACACACACACACACACACAGATTCACCAACTGTGAGCTAAATGTTCTTATTAGCATCTTAGCATTTAGATGAGTTGTTTTTAAAATCAACCTGTCCAGTGGTTTCTGAATATGTATCCAAAAATAAATGCAGATTGATTTCATAAGAACTATCAGAGAACGTATCCCCTGCTCTTTCCTAGAAGGTTTTATTCATGCATTGGTAACTTATTTTAGTTCAAATACAAAATGTAAGATAAGAACTCAAACTGTGGTCCTAATGGTGGATTCACTAATTTGTTGATTACTGAAAAACATTCAGTATGTAAAATATCTGTTATTTAGTGCTTACTGTGAACTAGACTTAACTTAAGGATTTTTAAAATATTATATCTAGTTTAATATAGTCTTTGAATTCATTATCTTTGATTCTATTTTGCAGGTAAAGGAATTTAGAGATATCAAATATCCTGTCTAACCCTTGAAATAATTAAAGGAGAAAAATTAAATTAAAACTCATGCCCCTTTGATAGTATAGTGTTCACATTCCTCGGTTTCCACATTGTCTCTTTATGCCAGGAATGGAGGATGTAGGGTGTAACATGCTAAAACTATAGAAACTCTTACTTACTTGTACTTAATATTGAGAGTGGGGTATCCCATGCGTATTCCAATAGTATATTGCTTTATATATGTTTATATTTATATGTGTTATATATGTATAAATATATGTTTATAAATATATGTATAAATACATATTTATATGTGTTATTTATATTTATATTTATATTGCTGTGTAACAAATATTCTAAAATTTAATGGTATAATACATCCTTATAATTGTATTTAGAGTCTCTGGGACAAAATTTGAACATGTGAGACAGGTGATAACTGCTTTGTGATTTGTAAACCCTCAAAACTGGGAGATCCAAAGCTGATGTGGATCCATGATTAGGAACCAGAACTCTTTGGAAATTATCTTTGTTATGGGTTTGTTGATTTATGCTATTGCTCTGCAGGAAGCACAGCAGGAATTCTCAGTTGTGACAGCTCTATGTTGCCTTTCCACGTGGCCTAGAATTCCTCAAAGTATGGTGGCTGTGTTCCAGAAGTAAGAATTTCTAGAGAACTAGAAAGATGCTGAATCACCTTTTTATGAAATAAGCTCAAAAGTCAAAGAACTTCACTTCAGCTCAGGTTACAAACCTGCCCAGATTTAAGAGGAAGGAACATATAGAAACTCCTTTCAAAAGAATTGGGGTCAAAGTTGCTTCCAATCTTGAGGGAATCTAGTGCTTACTTTTTAATGGAATCCTTTTGTTTTGAGCATGAATTTTTTTCTTTACACTCTTGCACAGAGCACAGCGCAAGAATAATCCCAGGTCTCCTTAGGAAGAAGTGTTGCCCATCTCTATTAAGTAGACAAAATAGTTTGAAGAAAAATACACTAGATAAGATTACAGAGGAGAGGCCCACATGAATATGTGACATTCAAGAGCTATTTATGAGAACAGATAGTATTAAAAACGAGAGGAGGAAATGAATTCTACTAACCTTGTTCTTGATGTCCTTTTTTTTTTTTTTTTACAAACTTGACAATAGATTAAGATGTTAAACAAAGATATTTATGTAGTGTGACTCTAATTGCAGTGACTGCATTTTTCTCCTTTCATAGAGTTGATTAGAACAGAGAAATCTCTTTCCATCCTGCCAGATCTTCACAGTTATCCAGGCTATTTTTCCCACTCTATCATTTAGGGCGAGAGTGACATAACATAAAACATCTACAGGGGCCCAAGAGGCGATGTCAGTAAGTAAAGTGGTGAGAGGCAGAAAAATTCTTTAGACAAAGAGCATACCAAAAAGAAATAAATAAAAATATGATGTGTGTATGTATGTGTTAGAGAGTGAAAACAACTAAAAAAAGTGAGAATTCTGTCAACATGGAATGCATGTTCTCATTTTGAAGAGGCATTAATCATGTCATTTTAGATAATTGCTACCTTTTGGGGAATTGACCCCAATGCTTCCTTGTGTATTAAGTTTTTAAAAAGTTGAGATATTGATTTTTAAGTAAAATCACATATTTATAATATCCATAACATGTATTTCTTATATAATATCTTACAAGTGTTAAAAAATTCACAAATGTAGATACATAACTGGCTTTATTAAATGATTCATGAATCAGGCAGCATTTGGTCTACATATGCAAGGGGTTACACAAAATGGAAGGTATTTATAAAGAGAAAAGAAGGACAAACCTATTAAACAGAGAAAAGTTTATTTTAAAGTTGCCTTTCATCAGGGAAACACCGGTCTCACTAGTGCTGATTAGGAAACTCCAAATTGATTTATGTAGACTTATACTTTTGAAGGGTCTTGACATTGCAGCATTAAGTCTCAGTGGGGCTGTCATGAAGCATTCCATCGTGTACCTGATTTTTCTATTTTTAATATATGGGCAGGATTCCTATCTTGTTTCTGATATGTCTCCTTTTAGGACTAATTACCCCATTGTATTTGAAGTCTTTATAACATGTGTAATAATGGGACTGGTTGTATAGTACTGCATCCTGTACCACTGGCAACTAACATATAATCTGACACCAATGCATTCCTTATAATAGTTTTATAAAGCTATTAGATTGTTGATTTAAAGTTAGATGATCTGCATAACTTAATCTATCCTAAAAGACCAAGGAATTATCTATAAACCTGAAATATCCAGGAGTAGGAAATCCATTGAGGTCATTTTTTATTTCTTTATAGCCCCCAATGGAAACAACATATGGGCAGCCAATGAATATACCCAGGTTGAAATAAATCATTGTATTCTAATTTTTGACTTATGAAAACAGAATATACACATCTTTTTTGTAAAGAGATTAAAACATAAATATTTATACATGCCAGTACCTTAATTTGATATAAGAAGTTTATAGCAGATACCTTCACTTTTCTTTAACCTCAACACTTTTTCAGGTTCAATCACTATACTTATTTTACTCACTTTTCCCACTCTATACATTCATATATGTATATTTCCACTTCCTTTTCTAAGCTTAATGTACATGCATGTATGTATCATGTTTAGACACAATCAAAACAAATCATTCTATATATTATTCTGAAATTCAGTTCTTCCCCATTTTTAAGTGGAAAATTTTAAGTTGAGAAGTATTGAATTATTTTCTGTTCCCATGTGTATTCTATTTTTCCATTTTATTTTATTCACCTGCATCAATTTGTAATTTTAAGGTGTACAACATGATGACTTGATTGACCTGTATTATGAACTGATTACTACAGTCTGTTTAGTTAATATCTATCTGCCATGTAGATGCAGTAAATAGAAAAGGAAGGAAACTATCTTTATGACTAAGAGTCTGTGCTCTTTGCATTCCTATATATCCTTCAACAGTGTGACCTGTGTGTGTGTGTTTTCATTTTCCTGGACTATATACTATCTCTTGTCTAATATTTAAAAATTTCTATGTTAATAAGTACATAAATGATTTTAGGTATTACTCTTGCAAATAAACCTGAAATAACAAATCTGTGTTATTTAGACATGTGAAATATATGTATGATACACTTTTGCACATGTTGTTGGTTTAAAAGAATAAATCCTTCGGAACTGAAGGGTATTATAGCAAGCAAAATAAGACAGAATGAGAAAGAATTTGTAAGGTGGCTTCCCACATGAGTAATGTAGAGGGAAAAACTATAAAATTGTAGTTACCAGAGAGGTAGGGAACAGGTGAAGAGAAGTGGGTAGGAGACCTGATGGACTTTCGTGGGGGACTGTGGGTATATGATGAGTTGGTGTGCTGTGGTAACATACATCAAAAGAGTTATGAGTCTGCATTGATTCACATACAGTGTGGTATACCAATATTACATCAATAAAAATACAATTAAAAGAGAAGAAAGGACACTAAAAATATATGAGAGTGAATCCTTTCAACCACTGAATTCATTAAATTGTTGGTTCATTTCAATTGCTAATCCAACTAAGCATCACTTTTAAATACTTAACAAGTTCAGTGTTCCACTGTAAGAATATCTGTTCCCTCACTTGTTCAGGCCAATATTTTCAATTTTTTTCCAGTTTAATGAATGAGAACTAATAGTGTGTCATTGGTTTATATTTCTCTGGATGCTAATGACTTTATATAGTCTTCATCATGTACCCAGAGTTTGTTGTTGCCTCCTTGGTCATCTTGACCCAGGTATACCCTGACTTCCTGGGCCTGGGAGAACATCTTTGCTCTGATGACATTGATGTTCAGCACTTCTTCAGGTATCACTGAGGTAGGACTTTCAGTTCAAAACAAGAGTTTTAGTTCAAAGAAAACTGATTAACCACAGTGGTATTTGCACTTAGCCTATGCTACGTAAGTGTGTGTGCAGATTCTCATATCAGGTGTGGCACCCTTCCCTTCGTCTCTTGCCCCTATAACTTCCAGGCAGCAGAATCTTTCTAGGGGAAAAGAAAACAGCAGACTTTCTCCCACCTATCTAGAGCTAGAATAAGAATGAGGAAGAATGGGGAGACTTCCTATGCTGCTGTGTACTGCCTCATAAAATGACTGATTTATCTGGTTGTATGAAAAAATGGATATATAGGCTTAACAATTTTGAATGAAAGAGCAGTATTCTTGTGTTTATGAAAAATAAAAAGATCTGTGGGGAGTGTCCCATCCTGAGGGTGAAATTTAGGCTTCACCCTGGCAGAAAATTTTATGTCCCAAAGGAAGAGGCAAAAGAATTAACTTGAACCCAAACTTTTTAACTTAATTTGGTTTGAGGCTCAGCCCCACATTCTATGTGTAACAGAGGACAGGATTAAATGTTTCTGGTTTACATAATCTACAGTCTCTGTGGTTCTTTTCTACACAAAGCATTTCATAAAGCAATAAACTTTAAAAAATTAACATGATGTGACTATTCATCTGCAGTTTAAAAAATAGACAATAAAACAAGACCCAAAGCTATTGGAATTAGCAGAATTGGATTTTGAAATAAATGAGATATATATGCTCATGAAATAGACCCCAAATTGGGTGAATCAGATGACAGGATGAAAATATTTCAATCCAGAATTGTAACCTTTAAGAGACAAATGAACTTTCTGAGCTAAAATATAAATATCTGAGAACTGCAACAGATGGGTCTTCAGTAGATTAGGCACAGCAGGATTGAAGACTAGAAAAGCAGATAGATGGAAACTGCAAAACTGATGCACATAGAGAAAAAAGATAAGGAAAAGAAAGGGTAAGGGCCACATCAAGCACACCTAGTAAGCCTGGTCTTAAGTTGATAGTTGCATAAATGGAGACAGCAAAGGGAGAAGGTGGCAGTAGAAATAGCCAAAAAACTAATGGATGAAAATTTCCACAACTGCTGAACAATGCCAATTCAAGCTCAAGAAGGTCATTGAACCCAAGCAGTATATGTCCAAGTCACACTGTAGGAAACCAGAGACAAAGAGCAAAACATAATAGCAGCCAAATAAGAAAGATACATTGTTTTCAAGGAATCAGCAAGACCGAAGCTTCCTTTAAAAATAATGGAAGCCAGAAAATAATGGAATGACATTATTAAAGTGCTCAAAGAATTTAATTAGAATTCTATGTCCATGAAAAAAAAAATCTTTTAGAAATAAAAAAGAAAAATGCATTAAGAGAAAATAAAACTGTTCCTTTCTTTGAATGAATCTATTAGAATAGAGGTTGAACAGGCTTTTATGCATGCATCCCAAGAAATTAGGGAAAGATAGTAATTCAAATCTTAGACTCATGAAAATATTAATTTAATCCATAAATACCCTCAGAGTTATCTTTAAGAAAGGAGAGACAAATTGGCAGTATTAAAACACACACACACACACACACACACACACACGCACACACCCACCACTGATGGAAGCTTATGACAGAAAATCTAAGAATGAGTAGAATTAATCTCTAACCACTGAATCCTATTCCCTCTTTACTACTGAAATTTATTATCCTTTTTCTCTCATTACCCCTTCCACCCCATCCCAATCATTATCAACCATAAATTGACTCCAGCTGTATCCCCCCCAAAACAAAACAAAACCAAAAAAACAAACAAAAAACACCCTGCTGGGAAAGACAAACACCTAGACTCCAGACTACAAAATCTCCTGAACTAGCCTGAGACTGCAATGATTAATGTAATTACTGGAAGATCTATAGGCAAAGTCAGGAACTAAAGGTGGAAGTAGAAAATTCCATATTTTCGGGAAATCAGTTTAACTCCAAAGGAAGAGATGCTAACAAGAACAATGAAAAATTCTACTTAAAAACACTATGTAAGCCGGGCATGGTGTCTTGTACCTGTAAGCTTCAGACTATGAAGCAGCCGGGGCTAGGGATCATGGTCCGAGTCCCGCCTGGGGCCCATAGGGAGACCTATGTCCAAAAAAAAAAAAAAAAATCACTATATAAAGATAGACCCCTTGTTCAGGAAAAATGCAGGTCTTACTCCAAGACTGCACAGCTGTGTCTACTCAGGTGTCTATTGGTGACCCTGAACCTTTCAAAAGGCATCTTCTTCCCCTTTTAGGAATTGTCTTATTTGCACCTGTGTAAATGTCCTATTTTCCTTTTCTTTTTTCTCTACAAACCAAACTTTTGACCTGCAATGAAGTTTCATTTCTAACCTATACATACTGATCCCACAAGAATTCTTTCCTGCTAAGAAGTCAGGAATCTCTGGGTCCTTCACATCACTTGACTCTGTTGTTACTATAAGCTTTCAGACCTCAAAAAAAATTGATATTAATAACAACTTACTTCTAATTAATTCATAAAATTATGTGACATGAAATTTTTTCTGATAATAATGATCTAAGTTAACAGAAAATGATTTTCAAAATCTTTCTGATCTCATACCTAGCAAGGAACATTTATCTATTAGAACCATTCCCAGAAGGAAAACCCAATATCCTTATGTCCTCAACAGTGAATGATTCCAAATAATCAAGGAAGAAATAATAGCAAAATTAAGCAGAATTATCCTGAGTGTAGAAAAAAGATGGCGCACTTCCCAATACTTGTATGAAACCCAAGGAAATCCAACACTGAAACTTTACAAGGACATTAAAGGAAAGAAAATTTACAGACTAATTTCTTTCAGTCACATAAGTGTAGCAATCCAAAATCCAATCCTAGAAAATCAAACCCAGCAACATATAAATAGGATAATATATCACGAAATGTGTGGTTTATTCCAGGAATATAAGGTCGGTTTAACATTTGGAAAAATGCATGCATATGTTCACCAAAAGACGTGTACATGAATATTCATAGCAGCAGTATTCATAAACCCAACCTGGAAACAACCCAAAGGCCTATCAACAGTTGAATGGATAAATAAATGGTGGTAGAGTCACACAATGCAGTACTACATAGCATTGCAAAGAGACAAAATAGTCACTAACAAATATAGTATTAATGGAAACAAGCCAGACAGAATAGAATCCCTATTTAAGATGCAATTTGCATAGAATACAAAAATAAGCAAAGGATCCTTGTAAAAAATCTGGATAATGGCTCCTCTGGGGTAGAAGAAAGCTCCTCATTAGAGGAAGACATGGGGAAAAGAAGGGAGTTGCCATGTCTTTGTATATGGATGCTTTATATTTGCTAAATGTTACCAAGCTCTATACTTATGCTATGCACACTTTTCTATGTATGTAGTCTCTTTAGATCAAGTTAAGGAATGGGTTCTAAATGTGAAGGATGCCCCGGTTCAACTCTATACTTTTTAACAAAATGAATTTAGTTCCCTTTTTCTTCCATCCCACCTTCCAATATGTTTATTTTAGTAATTATACTGAAGAAAACAAGAGGTGTAGGATGAGGTTGTAGTGTTTGAAGTACTGGGATGTTGTTCATGATTCATTTACTTAATCAATGACTGTCTTTGCCTTTCACAAATGATTATAGGTTTACATTTTCTGCAGGTAAATTATTCACTACAGTATGAAAGAGAAGATAACCATTGATTAAAAGTAAGAAAATAAAAGATATGACTGGGAAAAAAATTGTTTCTAGCAAATCCATTAGAGAAATAGTTTAACTTTGAACAGCATCATTTAGAGAATCAATCTTATAATTTTCTCCTTTGGAAGATTTTCAGTTTTCAAAATATGGCTAGTTCTGTTGTTCAAGTCCCACAGCTGTGGTGCTGAGCTAATTTTCTAATTTCTTAGTAAGAGTGTCAATCTGCATAATCAGTTTCTGAAACAATGGTGTATATTTCCCCTCTTCAATATTTGCTTAAAGGGGGGTGTTTCTTGATCTGTGACTTACAAGGGAGAAAGATAATAAAGCTAAATACAATCCAGCCAATCAACACATTTAAGAACATCTAAAGTGAGCTGAATCTAAGCATTAGAAATGTTGTCGTTAATATGTTAACATCAGATACTAATTTGTAAATAAATCAGTTAAAGCACAGAGTAATCATTGAAACCAATAATGCAAGTACAGAATGTGTAGATGGAAAGAAGCAGCGATGATGTAAGTACAGACTGGCAGAGAAGGGTCCAACCAGGAAATGCACTTATATACACTCTTCAGCTATCAGATCGTCCTCCTAAAAACAACATCTTGCAAAGAACTGTGTTTTCATGGCAATGTATAAAGGATAGTATTGTCTGGTAAGTTGGTGGATGAGAACAGATTTTCAGAGTACATTGGGTTTTGTGTGTCACTTATAGGAAACATGCCTTCAAGCAAGGGTGTCAAGGGCAGAGCCATGATGATCCCATGTACTTTTCAGCAGGAAGACTGGCAATATATTGGAAAATATATTTGAGCTGATAAGGACTTGATCAAGAGAATTAGAGGTGGAGTAGTTGGAAACATCCCAAGTGAAATGCACAGTAGATAAAACAAAGTGAAATTTGGATGCTGAGTTTTCAGTCATCTGGTTTTGTGTATGTTTGTTGTTTCAATTTGCTTTACTCATCTACAAATTATAGACTCCTAGTTTCAGAACTGGGAGTGAAAACATCTGGAAATCCTTCCAATATGGCTGCAATATATTTAATTAAAAAATTCCCACCCACCCCCTCTGTTTTTGATAGTATTACTATGTTGTTTTTACCAGGTAGTTGTCTGACAAAGTCACAGAAGGAACTGTGATGTCTCAGGCAAGCAAGCGGAAAAGGTACATTTATTTAGAAGAATAGATATGAGAAGCAACTTAGAAAGGAGGAAATGAGAGGAATGAAACATAATGTGACTCTCTGGCCCATGTGTCATGGAGGAGTAAGGGAGCTCAAAATGTAGTTTTGAGCTCAGTGAATTTATAACTTTTGTCCTTAATTATTCCAAAACTCCATCGGTCTTGCTGTGATTGGCTGATGTCACTGTACCAAGACTGTGTCAGTTTTCACCTCTTGGAATTGCCTTGTCTCTCCCCAGAAATGCCCTCATTAGGTCTATATCTTTCTGAGACTAAAGGTGTGCAAATCAGTTGTTTCAATTTCCTGCTTTTAGTCTAGTTCATGGCTAGTTAACTCCCTTTGGAATTTGCTTTCTTTGTTCCCGTTATCCTGATTTCCAAGACTTTTGTTCTGCTAGGTCTCAATAAGCATTACGCATGAGACTTCTGTGTGCAGTTGAAGACCATCATGGGTGTGTGTCCTTAAGTATCCCAAGATACACTTTGAAGGGAACTAGCCCTTACTCCCGGACCGCATCACTCTTTCTCACTGGGGTGTTAAGGTAGCCTTTCAAAAATAAGACTCCACTGCTTTACCCCTTCTTTACTAGCAATTCTAGAGCTAATATAAAGCCACTTCACCACAAATATTAGAGTTATTCTGAATTCTAAGAGAAATGAGAGAGAGAGAGAGCGAGAGAGAGAGAGAATTGGATTTTTGGATTAGACTATGAGCTCAGTATGTCAAGAACCTAAACAGGGCTGCCCACAAATTTGAATGATTAATACGTGCTCATTGAACTGAACTGACTGACAGAACTTAGATCTTTCACAAGACTCTCTTGTCATGCTAAGCAGATGGACTCTAGGAATCTTGACTTCTTCCAGGTATTTGCCAGGAGCTGATCTGTTTCTAATGTTTTGTATCCTTTTCCCCTCTACTCAAGTTACCAAGGCCTTGTCACTGACTCATTAAAGTTCATAAGCCAGTTTATTTCAGAGAAAAAGGGTATGAAAACTAGGAATAGTAACATTTCATACTTGAACTTTATCTAAAATTTATATTAAATCATCTGCTGGACTGATATTTAGCTACCATTTAGATATTTCATTCCCACCTGTACACTGTTGTTTTACTTAAAGGTTGTATGAAGAGTAATATAGTTGCTACTAAGATCCTTTGGGATTCTTTGAAAAAAAGAATGATATGTGAAACCAAACAAGAGCTTCATAGAGTAATGTGTACAGAGCCAATACTGACATTGGCTTTGAAAGAAGAAAGAACTTTCCTGCCTGCCAGCAGGCAGTAAGGCAGGAAGCAAGGCTCAAATTAGTGTCCTTTCAGGAAAGGGAATGGGTTTGTGTTAATTTTTAGGCAATGAAATTGAGAACAAATGAGTTCCATTTATTGGCTAAGGTGTGGGCTCTGGGCAAGGAATGTGCTCATGACTGAAGTTTATGGGCTAGTTATAAATTGGTCTATCTAGAGAAAGGTTTTCTTTTTATATAACTGGATCTACCTTGTTGATGAACCCCCAGTCCACATGAACCCCCAGTCCAAATGCAGTCTGGGCATACTCTCCTTGCCACCTATGCCCTCACATGGGCAGTTCTTAAATTTTGTAGACTTGGAACTCTATATAAGATTAGTCAGTTGTGTGCAAGTTCAGGTGGTATCCTGGGAAGATAAGGTGTGTCTGTGTAAGCAATAGTCAAAGTAAAAGCCAGAAACTTTTTTTCTTTG
The DNA here is from genome assembly GCA_004024945.1 of Uropsilus gracilis. Classification (NCBI taxonomy): domain Eukaryota; kingdom Metazoa; phylum Chordata; class Mammalia; order Eulipotyphla; family Talpidae; genus Uropsilus; species Uropsilus gracilis. The sequence continues at coordinate 94,067 of PVHY01003030.1, forward strand.
GTGCTCTTGTATCTGAGAACAATTTAGTCATTTAACCTCAGTTTCAACTGACATTCCATTGTTGGTTATTTTTTTAAATCAGAGAATCAAGTCTAAGGTTCTAGTTCAAGAAATGATCAGCAAAATAGTAGAAAGATTCAAAGTACTAGTATCTAAAGAATGATATGGATTATATATGTGAGGCATCCACTCCTACTCTGTCGATTTTCACTGTTACTCTTATCTAGGCAGCAGTAAAAATCCATCTCTAAAAAAAGAAACCTCTCTTAAAAATCATTGTTTTAGTCAAATGAGAGCACTTCATCTAAATGATTATGAAAGCCATTGATACTTGGTTTGGGGTACTGATAAACATTAAACACTAAAAACTAATTTCTTTGGTCCATTTTGTATTTATTTTTCAAACTCACAGCAAAAATGTTTGTTTTTTCTAATTCTTGTTGAATTCTATACTCTCCTTTCAAATCACTTGAGATATTAGTTTAATTGCATCAGATAATTGAATGGTTTTGCATACACAAATAGCATTTTATTATTTGGCTCTGATGTGACTTCCATCCCTCATTGGGAACAAAATAAAACAACATCCATTATAATCTAACCGCAACACAGATTACATAAATTAGTGCTAGCTCCAAATCTTAAAAAAGACACTGCTAATACTTTCTAGATGTATGTAGGCCTACTAAATATCAGTTACTTTTTATAGGCTTAATATATCTTGAAATCCAATGCTGTTTCTCTTTCCTTTCTGCTCCACCATATTCCCACTATTGTTTACTGCACTGACAATGGAGTTTTGGTGGGTTGTTTATTCTTTATGCTACTCCTCAGGATTAACTATTGGTTTCCCTTTTAAAATGCAGAAAATCGAAAGCATAGGAAAAGGAAAAGGAATAAAATTGACCCTCATCTGTAAAAGCTATATCACCAGTTTATATTCTAGAATTGCTCTCTCCTTGAATTCTCTTAAGTTAAAACTTCAAAAAGAGATAAGACACTGGCTGCAGTATTGATATTATTCACACATGATTTATTTGCCTTATTATCCCAAAGGTCCTACATTATATATCATCTATGGTGTTTAATCCATGCATCATGGGCACAAGTTGAAAATTATTATTAATGGTGACACAGTGGTGATGATGATGAATATGAGCTTATTTCACAAAGAGTTCCCACAAAGAAATTAGTACCATTACCATGTGCTTCTGGAAAAATGCAAATACCAAAGGATCTCACACATTGCCAAATAATGAGTCTGGGGTAGAAATTGTGGTATAAAAGCTATGCAATTTATGTAATGTGATATAAATATGAATTTTACAGCATATAATTTGGTGTTTGGCAGCTGTAACTGAATGTTTAAGAGTCCTCTCAGTGCTTTCCAATTACACTCTGACTGGGATGAAATGTGGTGGGTTCTTTCTGTTTAGATATCCTGTCTCAATAACTTTCACCTGCTTTCAGCAAAATGGGCCTGAAGATGAAAAGACAGTAGCATCTGGAGGCCTGTTGATAATGTGTTTTTAGACCTTGGATAGGCTGCTTATTTTGAAGAGCTGCTGCCAATATCTCTTCCCACTACCCAGCTGTCACAAGTATTTTGTAGTCATGCTTCGAGTAGTACATTTATGAATATGTCTGCCTGGGTATTTGGATGGTGAGGTCATAGGGCTCTGTGTAACTTCAGTAAGACAGCCAGGAAATATATTGTCTTTTCTTGTTCAGTGTTACATACACATTAATGGTCGGGAACTTGGGGCAATGAAAAGGAAAAGAGAAAGGAGGGAAAGGTGGGTGAGAGAAAGATGTATGATTGATCATATAGTATACTTTCTCAGCTAAAATAAGTTCATATTACAAGTCTAAAGTGGTATTATCCAACAGAGATAAAAGCAAACCATATGTGTAATTTAAAATTTTCTAGTAGTCATAATAAAAAAAAAAGAATGAATATTTTTGTTCATCTAAAATGTTATTTCAGTGTGCAATCAGAAAAAAAACAATTTGTGAGATTAAAAAATATTTTAGTACCTTTAAACAGGACTGTAACACATTCAGTAAATCTCAGCTCAGGTTAATATCATTTCAAGAAATTCACTGCCGCCTATCACCAGTTGTTACTATGGAGATTAATACTAGCTCCAGAAGCTCTTATCAGATCTTATCGAGGCTAAAACTAGTCTATCATCTCTTATTAGCCCTTATATAGGCAAAAAGTAGTCTCCAGCTGAGACCACATCTCTATTTAACCTAGCTTATCCTGTTTTCCTCATCCATTTCTCCCCTAATATATCATGTGCATAAAATCTTGTTCTCAGGCTTTGCTATTAGGGAAATTGATCCAAGTCAATGCTTCATAAAGTTGGTACTCTTATTTAATTGAAATCAGGTAAGAAAACAAACAAAACAGAGTACTGTATGTATGTTATGATTTCAGGTCTGCTATCTAAGTCTTTTTATCCATTTTGAGTTGATTTTTGTATATTGTGTGAGGGAGTTGTCTTGGTCCAATTTTTTTTTTTTGCATGTCTTAGTCCAATTTTCCCAGCACCATTTGTTGAAGAGGCTATCTTTGTTCCAATGTAAGTTTTTCACTCCTTTGTCAAAAGATTAGTTGACTATATATATGTGACTTTATTTCTGAACTCTCAATTCTGTTCCATTGGTCTGATTGTCAGTTGTTGTACCAGTACCATACTGTTTTAATTATTATGGCTTTGTAGTATAGCTTGAAATCTGGAATAGTCAGGCCTCCATTCTGACTTTTTTTGGAGAGGAGGTTTTTGATATTCGAGGTCTTTTGCTATTCCATATGAATTTTTGTTCTGTCTCTTTAAAGAATGTCTTTGGAATTTTTAAGGGGATTGCATTGAATCTGTAGACTGCTTTTGGTAGGATGACCATTTTGATGATGTAAGGACCCTCAAACTAATGAGAGTGGAATTACCATTTGACCCAGCAGTCGCACTTCTGGGAATCTACCCAAAGGAGACCTCAAATGTGGGTACAAAAGGACACCTGTGCTTGGATGTTTATTGCAGAACTATTTATAATTGCAAGGACATGGAAACAACCCAAATGCCCAGAACAGATGAATGGATGAAAAAGATGTGGTATATATACACAATGGAGTATTACTCATCAATTAAAAATGACAAATTTGATGAATTTATAGATTGTTCCTAGAAGAAATCATACTAGCAGAAATGAGCCAGATAGAAAAAGACAGAAACCAAATGGTTTCACTAATATATGGACAACCAAATGAAAGTACACAACAGGAGGGTGGGGACCAGCTGGAGCAGTTGGGGAGTGGAGGTGGTGGGTGACCCCCCAGGGATTAAAATGATGTGAAATATATATATATATATATACATATATATGTGTATATATACATATATTTATATATATACACACACACACATATATATATAAGTTATTTAAAAAATTAAAAAAACGGAGTACTTATCTAAATTTACAAAAGGGTAAAGACTGGTCCTTAGGTTTGTCGCAGCCTATGTGAGCAGTAGCAAGATCACACTAACCATAAGAGACAAAAAGATTTACTCATCAAAAAGACAAAATAAACAACAGTTACTGAAGGTACAAGAGACCCCTTTGGTAATCTTATCGAACAGTTCAGCCTCTAGTTTCAAAAAACTGTACATGGGTTCTTAGTCATGTTTTTCAAAAAAATGACAATTGTCCCTCCTTCAAGCCAGATGAAGAAGCCAAGATAGCATCACCAAATCTCCTCCCAAATGCACAGCTATTCACTTCAAGCTGAAAAAACAAAGATGGCATCATCAAGCCTCCTTCAAAAGTGGGAGATTCAAATCCAAAGAAGAAACCAAGATGGTGCCGTTGATTCTCATTCACAAGACACAGCTCCAACATTCTTTAGCTTCAACTCTAAAGTGGCTTGAAACCAGCATCACCCACCACTACAATAGCAGCAGTCCTTCAGACATCTCACAATAAAAACAGCAACACAGCAAGTTCTCTTTAGTTCTCCAGACATTTCCCAAGCTTCACAGTTTCAAAGTTAAAGCAGGTTTTCAAATACCACATTTCCAATTCAGCCTATTCACAAATTTCTCCAACATGTTTTCCCAGGGCTCCTCACCAGCCCCGGGTGGGAATGGAAGCTCAAAGCATGGCTTCCTTCCCTGCCCTGCTGCCCCGCATGGCAGTGGCAGCTCTGAGGCCTTCACTCTCCCTACTGCTCCTCTGCTCTTTCTCTCTTCTTCTTCTCTCTCTGTCCCTTGCTTTCCAGCTGTACTCCTTCTTAAATTCCCTTTCTGTCTTTCAAACAAGAAACCTTCGCTTACCAAGCTATAATGGCTGCTATTTCAATGTGGCACCACCATGCTGGGGCCAGGGTCTCCCAATTTCACCATAAACCTCTATCATAATGATGAATCATAATTTTTTCTTGATCTTTTTTATATGTCTTTTAATCTTTTCCATATGCCCTTTTTTTCCCAATTTCCTTTTCTTGATCCCACTTATATTGGAGAATATATCTCCTACAGAAACTTCTATTATTAAAAGTAGCCTCTTAGTATCCATTGACAATGAAATTAATCACTTGGTCAGGTAACAAATGATAAAAAATGATTTGATTTTTGTTTTACAACTGAAACCAATATTAGTACAAAACTTTAGGGATGCTTTTATCTCTGGAGTTGGCTTTACCTGTCCTTAATTTCTCAAAATGTAACCTCAGGATCACCACAAGTGTTCATTATGAACAATAAGATACAATGAAAATCCTCAAGAGTCGTGTCAAAAAAAAGGAAGGGGATTGTGACAAGTCTCCATGAGATTTATTTGACAATAGCCTTTAGCTTATCCTTTTTAATATTGCTCACTTGAAGTTCATTAAGAGAAACAATAAACACTTAGTTTCTCTCATCTTTGAGAGTAAAAGAAAAGATTCTTACAAGTTCTCTCCACTTTATGTAGCCCATGTGCATTGATGGATGGACTGTTAACTGTTCCCAAGATGGCAGGAAATTGGCTAACAAGAAAAATGTTATGCATTATCAGACAGCACTGACACTGGAATAACATTGAAGCTGTCTGTCTGGTAAGTAGCTATGTAATTGTATTTTACTGTAATTTTTTTGCTTGTTTTTTTTTGTTTATTTTTTAGATTTGAGTAGAAGCAAACTGGCAAGTTACAAACTTGCTGACTGACAAGTCGGTAAGAACATTAAAGGCATTTAAAATCAGTTCACTTCAAAAAAGTCAAAATTAGAGAGAAAAAGTTTCTCAGCAATCTGAATTAAATTCCAAGTAGTTCTGCAGATTGTTCTAGTCTGCTATAATTTGTGGTGATATCTGTGCCCTTTTATTAAGGAATTTCTCAGACTTATTCATAATGAGATAAAAAAAGTTTGGTGAAGCAAATGTTTGTTTCATCATCTTAAAATAAGGAAGATGACACAAAAATGAAAAAAGAATAAAAAAGCAACTATATTAAGGCAAACTAAATTGTGAAGGGAAAGGAAAAGCATTATATTTGTGAGTCCTGGTCTGTTCAAGCTGCTATAACAATATATCACAGATTGGGTCACTAGTAAATAGCAATTCCATTGGTTGGGAGGTAAAAGGTCACAACACTGACAGACTTTGTATCGCGTGAGGATTCACTTTAGAGTTCATGATGGCCAGCTCTCTCTGAGTGCTTCGTAGCGGATTTGGCACAGAGCATTCTGGGATCTTCTTTATATGGGGCCATCTCTGTGATCTAATCACTTCACAAAGCCGCATGCCTTTTAGCACCATCACACTAGGGATAAGATTTCAGCATCTGAGTGGGAGTCATCGGCACAGATATGTAATCTATAGCAAAGAATATCAAATTTGGAGTTGGAAGATTAAAGTTATAAGGTATGACCTTGGATAAAACACTGACATTTTTAGAGCCACTGTTTTCAATTTTAAATTCGTGATTGAATTAAGTGGTTATTTAGCTTCCTATTAGTACTGCTTCTACATTTCCAAGTTAGGATGCATAAAGATGTTTTATTTTGGGCTGCTGCTTTTGCTCTGATTGGAGGTATATTCCTGGGTCAGTATGTATGGTGAAAAGAATTTTGGGGACATAAAATCCAAGTTTAAACCCCAAACCTACCACTTAACTATCAATATGTCCTTGAGCAAATTACTGGCTCATTTGAAATATAGAGATAATACTACTTCCCAGAGTTTTGCTGATGTCCTTGAACAATGTCTGGGACAAAATAGGCTTGAAAAAAAAAATTTCCTTTTCTTTCCTGTTACTGGGAGGCCATTTTTCTGACACTTCGCTTCTGTATGTGAGAAAAATAGTTCTCCACAGGAAACTGGCATCTTCCATAGCCTGTGCAAAGCAGTATGGGTAAAAGAGGGGAGACTGGGCCCCAGTCCACTCCCGATGCTCAAGAGGGAGCCAGGCTTATAAAAGATCACCCCAGAAGGCCAGAGGAACCCAAGGAGACCAGATGGCTATTTAGGTAAATAAATAGGAGATACAAATAAATGTTCCTTAAGATTCAACCTATTACAGAAGAGATCCAGAGGAATAATACAGGACACTGCAGGGGAGGGTAAGAGAGAGAAGTGAAAAACTGATGTATGGATCTGTCTGACACTACAGCAGGAATCCTGGCAGCTTTTTCATGTGGGATCAGGGTACAAGTGACTTTCAGCAAAGTTGGTGTTTTGATCCATTGGCAGAAGAAAGGATTTGGGACTTTTCCATGTTGAAATTGCAAAAAGATAACTGCTTTATTTTTCTGGTAATGACAAAGCCATTGGCATCACAGTGCATCTTTTACACATTTTTGGTAGCTTATAAGCACACCAGGTTATAATGGTTATATATTTTTTGCATGATTTATCTGAATAAATGAAGAAATCTCTTTCATATGTCAAATTACCATTATGCCTAATATCTCTTGTTTAATGTGTCCAGGAATGTAATTTTTACTTCAGCAATTTGCATATGCATATTGTCTCATTATCTTAATACACTATTGTTTGGGAAGACTGATTCCTAAATATGTGATGGGAATACAATTACACTGATGAGGTCTAGTTTAAATTATCAGAAAACTTTTTAAATGTGTTTATATTCTTATTTGTATAAATTAATCATTAAAACAGGAATTAAGGATTTAGCAGAAAGATTGCATAGCTCTTAACTAGGTTTTCTCTTTTTTCCCCCTTCAGTACATGTATGCTAAGTGTCTCTATTAACTGTGGATTATGTCTACACTATTAATACATTGCCAGAAAAGGGATAGTAAAGTAGGAGACTTGATATGTAGGAAATGTCTTTGAAGGCAGAAAAAGGTTGAAGATTTTGTTTTAAAGAATATCGTATTTACAACAAAACAGATATACATGATTTTATTATTTCTTTATTTTTCCCCACAAAATAAATTTTGAGAAGTTAAACATCTTGTTTCATCCAGATTTAAAATACATCTTAAAAAACTTACAGTAAGAAAATAAAGGGTCCTGAGTGGAAGCAGAAATAGGAATAGAAAAGACTGGAAAAGAGCAAGTCTATAACCCAATACAATTTAGTTAGCATTACACACTCCATTATAAATATTAGTCTTCATTTACATGTTTCATTTTTATTGTAAACTGCTTATGGAAAAATAATCAATGAGGATAAAGGAACATAGATTGTCCATCATCTTACATAAGCTTTCATTCGCATGCTCATTCATTTACAACATCATTTACTAATCACATGCTATGTGCCAGGTACAGAGCCAGAAGCCAGGAGAACATGGCCCAGATACAGGCCATGCCCTCCAGGAACCTGCAGCTTAGCAGGAAGGACAGATAGATAAATGAGCAATTACCATTGCCTTTTGTATGACTCAAAACTGAGGAGCAAGCTCCCTGCTAAAAGTCATGGTGCTTCCCTGGTCATAATTAATAAATCTTGCTCCTCCTATCAACTTTACACACACACACACACACACACACACACACACGGGGTTTAAACATGTTCAGAAAGACATGAATTACTGCACTGTCATTTGTGTTTGTAGAACTTGTGACTTACCAGTGCTGTTCCTATTTTATAAAAATGTTAAGCAAATGCAAAGAACATGAGGACAATATGAAGGGAAGGAATGAGCAAGGGAGGAAAGACTCATTCTACTATAGTACAGTTGAAATACACAGAGCTTGGGATTGTAAACATCTGTGATTTAATTCCCTGTCATCAATCTCTGATTGTGTGATTTTGGAGAAAAAAAACATTTCATTTTGCAAAGACTCATTTTCTTATTTATAATGTGAGGAAAGAGATGCCTAAACCATGGAGAGGCTATAAGGATTAGGAAATGAATCAGGTGCTAAAGCTGACCATATAGAATATTGAGATACTACTGATCCAGGAGATAGTATAGCTACATAGAAAAGGTTTGGTTTAGCCTGTATATCAACATTTGGCTGCTTAGATTGTATAACTGAGTCAGAATTCAAATTATCCACCTCCTGCAAAGACTTCTTGAACCTTTCCATCTATAAGAAGTTTTTTTTTAATTTATTTATATATAAATATCACATCTTTGTAATCCCTGGGGTCCACCTTCCCCACCCTCCCTGATTGTTCCCGCTCTCCCCCACCCCATCAATAAGAAGCTTATTAAAACTTCATAACTAGAATTAGCTCCACTCATCATAAAGACACACATTTATACCACAACTCTCTTTGATCTTCTCTTCACTGAATCATCCCAAACAGAAGCACATCACCTGCGAGATAAACTCATGCCCAGGGTCTTGATGAACTTAACAGAGAAGACAACAGAGTGGTGTCACTGCCAATTTGAGCTTTGATTCTTTCATGTGTGAAACAGGAGTTTTATTCCTTAGGTGTATTTACAACAATCAAATAATAAGCACAGAATTGATCCCATTGCATAAATTCAAAAAATTCCAGTTTCCTCCCTGTATTATTTTTTTATGGCTGCCATTACAGATTACAACAAAAGACAAGCCAGGGTTATTAGAAGCAATGTAAATTCACGCACAGTTCAGGAAGCTAGAAACCTGCAAGATTTTAACAGAGTTGGCAATTCCTGAAAATTCTGAGGTAGATTGTTTCATGCCTTTCTCCTAATGTCTGGTGGCTGCCAGCAGTCCTCAGCATTCCATGGCTTGTAGCTGCATCATACAAATCTGTGTCTGTCTGTTGATAGCCTTCTTCTCTGTGCATCCCCTCTTTTCTGTCTGTGTCCAAATCTCTCTTCTCTCTTATAAAGATACCAGATATTGGATTCAGGGTCCTAATCAGGTATGACCACATTTTAATTTAATTATATCTACAAAAATCCTATTTCCAAATAAAGTTGCATTCTCGGGTTCCCAGTGTACATGTTGAGGGGCACAATCCAAGCTAGCATGCTTGAATTCCATTTTTGTGTTTCCCTATGGCATCTTACATAATGTTGAGCATGCAGTAAGTGTTCAACTGGTTGTAATGAATGTGGAATTTTCTAAGAAATTCTTTGACTCTAATAGCCGAAGACTGTAGTTCTTAACCTCAAATATACAGTTGAAAATTGCGCTGAATTGTTTGCAAACAAAAATAAACGATTAACACAGCAAGAATGAATGCATATTTCAAGACCTGTAGCCTAGATATTGTTGGTCATGACTAAGTAATAGTACACACCTACCAGCCAGTGTCCATGAAGGATACAACTAGAGTTTTTGCACATGCTGTGACAATGTACAAGGCAGAGTTATGTTTTACTTAAAAACAAGAATAACTGTTCATCTGAATTAGATTATTTACTCATGTCTCAGTTTCTTTTCAGTGATGCTGTGTAACTTCTTTATTCATGATTTTGTCAGTCTTCTGCAAAAGGTGGAAAGGAGAAATATAAAGGACTGAGTTAATTCAAGTATTTTCTGTATCAAAGATAGTGTGTCCATCTAGCCTTTTTACTTTACTCTTTCTCTTGTGAAGATGTAGGACCTTTTGAATTCTAATCCTCCAGAGGAATTACAAAGATAAAGTTTCAACAAGCTGGCCTTTACAGGAGCTGTTTGAAGTTTGACTGTCCCTCTTACATTTATCTTCCCAGTTACCACCTTGTTTTCTTACTATAACAGTGGAGCATCCTAATGTTATTTTAATTTGTGCAGACAATAAGTAACATAGCATGCTTGAAAATTTACTCTTAAACAGGTAGACTGAACACTCACTTTAGCAAAGTATAAGTGGATGTTAATCAGATGAGAGTTTAGGGTCATCTATGTGGATTGCTGATGGAGTTCATGCTTTCAATTCTGGGATAAAATTTATAATCTTTGCTATTCCAAGAAAGATCTTTCACAAGTTTTTCTGATTAGCCCCTTGCCTGAATATTTCCACCTACTATTGCTCTGTCATAATTATAATTATTCATCCCTGAAAACTAATGAGCCTTGACCGGTCTTTGAATATACCATGTTTTCTGATCTCAATACCTTTGTCCATACTGATTTTTCTAAATAAAACATCCCTTTGTCTTTTGGGTCATTTGCTATGTGTAGTAATAGATCTATGTGTCTGGGAGGGAGGGGGATTTATACTGTCTTATTTTATATCAACTAAAAAAGTTAAGGAAAGTAAAATTCTTGGTTACAAACAAAAACAATTTTTACTCTCTCAGTGAATAAGAAATGCTCAGTAAGTAGCACCAGAAGTGGAAGGAAAAGTCTCCTTTTCTGTTCATCTGCCTTTCTCTTATATTAGCTTTCTCTTATGTTTAAAATCTAGCAACTTGAAGGAAAAATAAATTTGATATAGAAAGTAAATACAATATTCTATATTACTGAACATTACTGCTCAGTAAGCATACTGAAAATTATGCCTACACTTTATTTTAACATAAAATATTTGTATAATCTTTGACTATCTCATATTCTTTATTTGCAAAATGTAAACACCTCCCTCTCATATATCATAATTTTTAATCACACCTCATCTCAATTATATATTTCCCAATATATTTTTTTTGTCCTTAGTCTACCTTCCCTGATTTTTCATGTAAAATGTATTTTCTAAAATTGAATATGTCAATGTTTCTCTCCATAAGTATTTCATTGTTCCTCAAAGACTATGTATAAACCTAGGTCTTAATTAGTTTAGATGATATTTCAACTTCTAAAACAATTCCTATAACTCTACAGCCAGTTCCATTTTTCCAGGTATTAGTTTCCCCGTTAATAGTGTTCTCTTGGGTCTCTGTGTCTTTGGATGTTTTCCTTCCCTCAATGCTTCCTTTAACTACCTTTCTTCACTTAGGAATATTCTTCAAGATTTGAACAAGTATTACCTCACATGTGTTAGCATCGGACATGGAATTCAAAACTTCCTTTACAGGAATAATCTGTTTACCTTAGAGGATTCTCTCTGATGTGGTCGTAGTTTCTTAAGTATATCGTGTACTTCCTGGGGAGCCTGCAGACTCACACATAACTACAAAAAATCATCCTGAATTTCTCAACATGAATAGGCAGACTTGCTTTGCCTATTTGGAAGAATAAAGTCCTATCAATTAATTTCAAATAATATTTTTACTGAGTGTTCTGACTAATTATAATTCAAGATATTACTTAAGCCCCACTGAGTGATTTCTTTACACATGTTGCATAGGTGACTACCAAAGAATTGATTCAAGACAATGATTCTACCATATTCACTACTGTGAAGTGTAGAATCAAGGAGTAAGTAACATCAACCCAGCATTAGAGTGGTCAGAAATTTAAATCTTTGAATATAGTAACATATTAAATTCCACCAAGAATTTTACCCACTTCTTCTCAAGTAGAGTCAACAAAATAAATGTAGCTCTGAAGATTTATCAAGCTGATTTGAGTTAAAAATATATAAAAGATAAAATCGAGTATTTTCTTATTGAACTGGAAAATTTATACTTTTTTTCAAAGGCTTGAACTTAAAACCACTTCTATATTTCAGTCAAAGTTTGCTAAGAGGAATGTTTCTTCCACAAGAGATTTTTACAAGAAAATGTTCAAATGGAAAAAAAAAATAGCTTTTAACAGAAAGTTAATAGGGTGGCCTAAATGGAATCTGAAATGGAGGTATTCACCCCTTTAATGTGACTCTGTAGAACTTCAAAAGAAAAGCAATATGCCTGATCCTCACTAAATGTAGAAGCCAGGGTGGGCTAAGGTTTTCATTAGCTGAAGGTGGTTATTTAATTGTTGAGTGTATTTTCTCTACAAATAAAGCAGTTGTCCATGTTATTTTATTTTATAAGTATCAAAACAATCATTGGTTGGAAAATTAACATGCCTTTCTGTGAAGTTTTGTAGAGAAAACAATTATATTAACTTGTCATTTTTTACCTTAAAGGAAATGTATTCATAAGCACATAAGCTATTAAAGAAATATTGTATCCTTAGAAAATAACCTATAATGTGGCATTTTCCATTATTTTTATAATTTGTGTCATGAAAATAAGAGCTCCAGATGTCAGTATTAGTTATCTGTGTGACAATGATTGTCTTTGCACTTACAAAAATGAATGCTGAGAGAATATCCACTTGTGAACAGTGTAGCTTTCTGAATGACACTCATCTTTTACTCTTGCCCATGCCTGAGACATAAATGTATTGAAAATCTATTTAATCTGCTTTACTTTGTGTTTGAACTTGACTCCAGCTACATTCATACTTGAACTATTTTGTATAGGAATACAAAATACAAAATTTAATGATTGAATATAAAATAATTCTTACAAGCATTTGAATAACATCCAAATGCCACTAAGGAATATGTCTAACTTATCCTTGCTATATCCCACTCTCTACCTGAATCCTGCCTGAACTAGAAAAAATTTCCAGAAGAAGGAAGAGAGAGGCATAGTGAGATAGATCATAAGATAAAAGCAAGATCCCCTTTTCTATTGAAGGAACAAGTATAAATACAAAGACAGAAAGACTCAAAGTCAAAGGAAACAGAAAAGCTCTTTATATGGAGACAGTGGATGATCAGAAGAGAGTTATGCTTATCAATTTTATTGATGCCAGTGGGATGGCATAGGGTATGATATATCGCATCATCTGAAAAGGCACAGATATGGGGTAGACATGGGCTTCCTTATTCAATCAATAATTTGGAAACAACCACATCTAAGGGTCTGAAGGAGCAAAGACAGGTTGAGATATGTACTAGATATCTTTTGTTAATAAGCCCCCAAGCCTTAGAATTTCTGAAAGTGAATTTGACATACTCATTACATATCATGAATTTCATTGAAATGTTTATTAACTTTGTAACTAGAAGCCTGGGTTATGGTTTTTTTTAATTTTATTTTTAACATATCTTTGCATTCCAAAATGAAAATAACAACAGGATATTCCTGTTGTCATTAGTATTAAATGTGTCATTAGATGCTCACAGAACTGTGACTATGGATCACATATCCTAGGACTTTGCTGGGGAAAAGGTGAAGGATCTGAGTTGTGCTGGATGACAAGAAAGATGGAAACTGTTAACTGTTAACTTCCCAGTCCAGGTTCAGTTCTTTTGCTGTTACTCTCTCCAGCTACATAGCACTGTAGAAAAGGGGGAATGGGGGATGGAGAGTATGTGTAGTATGTGTTCAATGTCAAAATCAGAGGTATTTATATCCCAAAACTTTCAGCAGCAGGAAGAACCCTCAAATAAAAATAGGACTGATTTAAATGAAGATTTTTAAAACTAAATGTGAAAAGAAATTGATTACACCTACAGACAGTTCAAAACCAGCTTAATACATGGAAAGCTCAAAAGGAACAGTTATTCTCCTTGGCTTCCAAACAGTAAAACAGATGTGTTCCTTTGGAGAAAATAATGTTAACTCCAGTCTCAATTGTTCTTGTTTAAATCGAATATATAGAACATGTATAAAACCTGGTATAAGACCTGGACCTATCACAGAAAGGTAAAATTACATACTAGAAGCAGATTCACAGAGGTTCTCATAATAAAATTTCAAAGTACCATATTAAAAATATGAATTATAAATTTAAGGAAATTACAGGGAAAATGGACAAGATTGATTCAATATGGAGAATTTCAACAGAGCAAGATTGATTCAATATGGAGAATTTCAACAGAGAAAAATAAAGGAGCACAATAAATATATAAAAATATGTATGTACATGAAATGCATGTGTATGAGGAAAACTATAAAATTCTGGTGAAATGAATTAAAAATCTAAAGCCATGAATAGATTTTTGTGTACCTGGTTAAGACTCTGTGTTGCAAAATATTAATTTTTTTTCCAAATTGATCTATAGATTCAATAAAATCCTAATGAAAATTCTAGCAAGTTATCTCCTAGATATTGACAGACTGATTTTTAGATTTGTATGGAATGACAGAAGTCCCAGAATAGCCAACACAGTATCAAAGGAGAAGAATAAAGCCAGAAAATTGGCATTACCTGACTTCAGGACACAGTACAAAACTACAGCAAATAATAGTGCTGATAAAAAAAAAAATAGACAAATACTTCAAAATATACAACTTATAGTAAGTTGATTTTTATAAAGTGAACCTAGGAAATTTCTATTCATTTCCAAAATATATAAATAAACATCATAAAAAAATCATTAACTTAAATACTTGCATAGAAATTTAAAAACTGAAAAATTCAGTATATGACATTAAGAAAAGTAAAAATGTTGGCCTAAATGTCTACAACAAACTATCTAAACTGGACACATTTTGGCAATTAATTAAGAGGAAAAGCAATAACTATATACTCAAGTATTTGGAGACTTGAATAGTGGATTATCAGAATTGTGGTGTAATGATAGGAACTCCTTGTTTCCTATCAACATCATTAGAAACTATAACTAGTGAACTTGACATTTAAACATTATCGAAAGAGTAAAAGCATCACCTTTCTAAAAATATATAACCAGTAACAATGTTTTTAAAAAATAACATTAGAAATAGACTTTTTTTTCATTTTTTATGGACATTCGGTGTGTAATATGAGAATATTTGAAAAATATTATGCCACCAAAGTTATTATTAGGTAAAATGGACAGGTTTCTTGAGAAACACTTCCAAAACTGACACACACACACAAAAAAAAATGATTACTCTCTTTATTAAGTAAATTAAATCACAGATAAATCAAGTCAAACCCTTAAAGAATAACATATCAATTCACACTATCTTTTAGAAATTAGCACATAAAAAAACATGTCTCAACTCACAAACCAGAATTAATCCCATAATCATAACCCCCCCACTCCCCACGCCAAAAATACATGAGAGATGAAAACTATAGATCAATATCCCTTTGGCCATAGGAAAAAAAAATCATTGACAGATATATGTTTATCAGTTTTAACAATGAATTAATAGGTAAACATATCAAAGCCATGTTAAATTTATTTCACAAACATAGATTAGTTTGACATTTAAAATAAGTCAACATAATTAAAAATATATACAAAATAAATGCGCATACAATATATACAAAATAAAGGGCATCTCAATAAAGACAAGTTATCAGAAATTTAAAAACCATAATATTTTTTGCTATAACTACATATGAAAGTAAAGTTCTACAAAGTAATGAAATGTATCTGTTAAAAACCTAAAGGTATGAGTATATTTACTTTATGTTGAGAGACGCATAGGGTTGAGGCATAAAAATTAAAATACATATAAAACATTTAGAATTATGCCTGGTCTAAATGAAATACTATAAAAGTATTAACTACTCTTAATAAAACCACAGGGACATCGAACATTCATCAATAGAAGAATTGATAAGTAAACTTAATGTGTTTTTATTATTTTCATGTTGAGAAACTCAAAGGAAATGAAAGAAATGAAATTTAATTTTGGGAAAGCATAAGCCATGATGAAGTCTCAAATAGTTCAAAAATATTTATGGACAGTTTTTTGCAGGAGCCACATTGTTTTGGTTGCAATAGCTGATAGTGTACATCTCTTCCTTTCTCCTGTTTTAGTGACTTTGTGTGGGCAGCTAAAATCAGCCAAATGGGAGTTTTTACAGCCTAGAAATCAGCAAGTGCTATTTTTTTTCCTGTACATTGAGAGGGACACCACCACACACCATTGATTATATGGTCTTGTTTAGAAGGAAAAGAGTCCAATTAGAAGACACACTAGAGAAAAAAAAAAAAAAAAAAAAAAACCACAAGTTTACTTTAATTAAGAAAAGCTCAAAGTACATTTCAATTAGGCTAGTGAAGAAGTTCCAGATTTATATTAAATACTAAGAACAGTTATTATGTTTTTAAATTTATGGGTATTTATGTTTTTAAATCTTGCTGGGTATTAGACCTCTTTTGTTAAAGTCTAATAAATTTTATAAGTCATGATAATTAGGAGTCATAAGAATAGAAAGGCTGAGTAACTCTTTCTAATCTAAATCTATTAGGCAAAAATAAACATAGAACCCTGGAGTTTGGTACATTTCATGTATCAAATTTCCATATTTCTGTCTCATCTCCTCACCCACAATGAAGAATAAGAAATGAAAGCTAAAATGAAAGGAAGACCAAGCTCTACATAGTCCCTTTCTTCTGTTTTCTTTCCATATGTTTGAAAAGGAAAAATTAAAAAAATGAACTCATTCAGCACTCAGTGTAGGGTTCATCAGCACAAGGAGAAATTGATGCAATATAAGCAAACTTCCTTTGGTGTCTTCACTGCTTTCTATAGCTTTATTTCTTCCATTCCATTCACAATATATTTTTAATGTATCTCTGGTTGGCACTAACTTTTATCAACTTTGGTGTATTTTAGCCACATTATTAACCAAAAGAAAAACAACAAAAACAACAACAACAACAAAAAAACAAAAAGGAACTCACTAAGCACGCTGGTTTTAGCTCCAGACACCAGAAAACAATGAACCTCAATAACACCATTGCTGGAGCATCTCCCGCTGAGCAAAAGCTACACACCCTGAGAGGGAACTCCAAACGCACTGTCAAAGTCAAAGCGGCTGGATCACAAAAAGAAAATAAATTTGGGAGATAATTTACCTTCATTCTTTGTTTTTGTTGTTAGAAAACCTAGTGCAATGAAACACTGTGGTCAGTGTGCTTAGGAAGGTTGGATCACTGCTTCTTGTAGGCTATCAGCTTCCTTTTCTACAAAATGGGAGGCATACTTCCTAAGTCAATGTGTGATTCATTGATACCCTTATTGAATGCATGATATAAAGAAGATGGGGAACAAACCACAGCTTGTGTTGTTATAACAATTATTACTACAGCAAAAAGATATTGCTAAGATTCACATATTATTTTTTATTTTTTTAAATTATATATACATATATAATTATACATCATTGTCTACCCTGAGGTTCTCCCACAACCTTATCACCTTGAACCATCTTAATCTCTGTCCATTCCTCCCTTGATTTTACCCTTCTCCCCTGGATTCACATATATTCTTATGGTTAAGCTTCAATCAAGCACTAATTAACTATTAAGATTATATTTGAAATTGGGACAGGGTAAATATTTACTGAAGTCATTTTAAAGTTTTGGTGGCAAAAGAATCTTTTTGGATATTTTGTAAAAATGCAGGTTCCAGTGGTCTAACTATAGAACTTCTGTTAGGTCTGCCAGGATATTTGGGTACTTGCATTCTAAAAAGTAACTTGTGATTCTCATACAGGGGATTCCAGAACCTAGTCTGGGGGAATAATCTACTTTTATTATAGGGGCTGTAGTCTGCAAGCACTCTTTCACTTATTCACAAAAACAAATTTGGAAGTTCAAATGGGAAAAATCAAGATGAAAGCTTTTAGATCTATTTAAATATACCCATGTAGAGTGTATATTTCCAACTACTACCTAACCTGGTCACAGAAGATATGTACAGAGGTCTGCCAGGTCCTTGGCAAAGGATCACACATCAACCTGTGTTTACTTAATCTGACTCTTTAGAGTGTATCATCTCCCAGGTGCTCAGGGGTGATTAGCTGAGGACACTGAAGCACAGCTGGACTTGAAGGCACATGACCAGTGCAGCCTCACTCTGCATAAAGGTTCAGGGTTTAGAAGGAGCCCATACTGACTTTACTGCTCTGCTGTCTCAGTTGAAATTTTCAATAATTTTCAACAAGGGGTCTTGTATTTCATTGCTAAACTCCACAAATGTCTAACTGATCTGCTTGAGGTGTCTTGGTCATTTCAAGACAGGCAGTAAGATAAGCAGCTGGTAGATTTGAGGCAATAAGATTAGTACCCAATAGGTTTCCCCTGGTCAGAGACCCCAGATCAGAATTTTCTATCAGAGGTAAACATATGCTGGCCAAGAAAGACAATGAAGAGAAAAACACAACAGCTGGAAATGAAACAAGGGACTTCAATAATGCCTGACTCATCAGAAAGCCAGAAGCCCACCTAAAAGCCTTTTATAAAGTAGCCTAAGAACCTGCCTCATGTGTATCTCACTGGAGACTGCCTTCCGTGGAAGCTGTACTTCTTCCCCCCACCCCAACCACAACCCCCCTCCCCTCCCTTACTAATTCCTACCTTCTTTTCTGTCCTTCCTTTCTGATGGTGCTGGGAGCTCACTTCATTCTTTGAACTTTGAGCTTCCAAGAACTTGTTCCCAGCAGGTTTGTGAATTTTCCTGTGTTTCAATAACAAGAAATTAAATTACTCTCAGGTAGCAAAGAAAATAACTGATTCTCAGAATTGGGTTTATTGCTCAGTCACACTGGGGAAAATTAACTGAACCAGGATTTGAATTTGAGTTGTTGATTGGTCATAAAATCTTTGGGAAATGGTCAGCATCCTGGAAAGTTCTAGGGGCAGCATGAAAAATCATGTGGATCATGAAGATTAGTCTTTGAGTCATAGTGTCTTGTCCTGGACAAGCAAAGAAAGCAACGTGGAAACTCCTAGCTCAAATCCCTCCTCATTTCCCTGGGCTTGTCTCAGGAGAGAGGAAACTGCTGATAATATTCCCCCTTTTTAAAATTTAAAATTGTTAATCAAATTTTGTCCTATTAAATGATTTTGATTAAAGCAGAAAAATGTATTAGTCTCCTATATAGGCTCTCATCTTCCTTTTTTGTTTTATGCTTGACCTGAAAAGTATACCAGAATAAAACCCTTTCTTTGTCTTCAATGACATTTCCCAAAGGTATTTTTAAAGTGCAGGTGAAAAGTAAGGCATAGGAAGTATGAAAAAAGAGGAAAGAAATGGAAAGTGATTAAGAACTGTTTTATCTTTGTGTGTGTGTGTGATTAGTATCTGAAATAAAACCAATTGTCTTTGTTTCATTACAAATCAAACTAAATAAACTCAGTAACACCTGTAACTTTTTATACCCTCAAAAATCTATCCCTAAAAACCACAGATATTACAGGCAAAATGGGGCAAACAGGTATGAGGTGGCCACCAGAAATTTGCAGGCAGGTAAAAATGAATCTGGTTCCCACATCAAACAGTTGAGAATTGTGTCACTTTGGGAAAAACTTTGAACCCTCTTCTAGTCTCAGTTCCTTCCTTCCTGGAAAGGTGATTGCAGTTGATACATCAGAAGCAGCTTCTGAATTTAAGATAAAATTAGATTGGGAGTCAAGAGAACAGTTTACCCTACCTGGGAAACGGTGTCTTCAGGACATCCTTATGATTCAGGATTGGCCTTCAATGGTGCTGATGGAAGGAGTGAGGGCAAATGAGTGAAGCAAACAGAGCTGGGAACAAACCAAAAGGTCCAAATACCTGGGAATGTGGTGGAAGAAGGGAATTCAGGTTTGATACCAGATGTGAGCGATATCAGAAGCAGGCTTGCAAAGCTGGTAGGGAAGGAGACCTGGGGAGATGCAAGGAGTCACCTGTCTCCACTGCAAGGAGATGAAAGCCCTAGGTTGGGGCAGGCTCTGGATAATTTGCCAAGTAGCAAGTACTGTATTCCCTCTAAGTTCCTGTTATATCTCTGCAGTTTTATCTGAAGAAATATACACAGGTAAAAAGGGGAGAGCAACCATTCCAATTAAGGTCTGGAGCCAGGCAATGATGCCCACTCTCTCTACTCCTTTTCAACATAGTTCTGGAAGTCCTAGCTAGGGCAATAAGACAAGAGAAAGACATAAAAGGAATCCGAATAGGGAACGAAGAAATAAAGTTATCATTTTATGCAGATGATAAGATTCTCTATGTAGAGAACCCAGAAAAATCAACAGAAAAACTGAATGAAATAATAAACCAATTTGGTAAGGTAGCTGGATACAAAATCAACACGCAAAAATCATCAGCATTCATATATGCAAAGAATCAATCAGAAGAAGTAGAAATTAGAAAAAATACCCCATTTACCATTGCACCAAAGAAAATCAAATACTTGAGAATTAACCTAACAAAAGACGTAAAAGACCTATACAAAGAAAACTCTAAAGCATTCTTAAAAGAAATAGAAGATGATGTAAAAAAATGGGAAAGACATTCCCTGTACATGGATTAGAAAAATCAACATTATGAAAATGGCTATACTACCAAAGGTCATCTACAGATTCAATGCAATTCCAAAAAAGATCCCAATGACATATTTTTAAAAGATAGAACAAGATTACTGAAATTCATATAGAACAACAAAAGACCCCGAATAGCCAAAACCCTATTGACAAACAGAAGAGAGAACGGAGGTATTACTATTCCAGACTTCAAACTGTACTACAAAGCCATAATACTTAAAACAGCATGGTACTGGTACAAAAACAGACAAACAGACCAATGGATCAGAATTGAATATCCAGAAATAAAACCACACATATACAGTCAATTA